>DWBW01000351.1:0-10688 GCA_018231125.1 Spialia spio | reverse complement strand
TCACACTGCCTTAACGTTCAGCTTATCTAATAGTGTATTTGTTACATGTTATTAATTGTTTGTACTCCGCAATGAAATGGAGAAAGTGGTGTTGATTATGACTATAGCAATAGTTTTTAGCTGTAATACGATTTAATAATTAAAGGTTACACAGAGGTACAGTTTTTAATTTTTCAATAATTTCTGTACTTAAATTGTTTAATAATTAAAATAAGGATTTCGAAATTGCACTCCTTAAAAGAGTAAAGAGGGAAAAATTAGGAATCTTCTAACAACAATGTTAAATCTTCTCGTTTTGGTTTAAATCTACTGACTGGTCTCATTCCGGCTTCATTTATGAACACTAATAGCATGCCATGATACGGTGTACAAAGAACCTAAGCCAGTACCAACTGAGGGTCTTTGGAAAAGAGAAATTGAAGTCGTAAAGTGACTTACTGAGCGACGATAAGACGCTTGACTCAAAGCGATGTAATTTACTTTTAAATTCAAGATCGTCTTTTGACGAAGTTATTCTTACAATGGTAGCTCTAGATCAGTTCTATTTTTGGTTCGATTAATTGAATAATCAATTAGTGTAAACGTTAAGCAACATAATTATGTATACAGATTGGTTATCAAAAGAACATGAACAAAAATTATGAAAAAAAAACTATTTAGACAAATGAAACTTTTTAGAGTTAAAACTAATTATAATCCACTCTCCTGATTCATAGACGCTGAATATAGGTATATATACTCGGATACAAGACCAATATAAGACCAAGGCTATTTCTCTAGTATGCTAACTCACACGGGCCGTCCAAAAGACAAGCTATGTTTATATTACGGCAGACAAGACCCTAATCCTCGTTTGATAACTTGGAGATGCCGCCACCACAAAGGCTTATAACTTAAAGTGCATTCTACCCCTAAAGCCGGCGATCAGTGGACGTCTCAACGGATATCGGAGTAACGGTCGAACACCTGAGACTACGAAATTTCAATAGTTCGACTAATTGATCGTTGTATGGAATAGGATATGCATAGTATATAGATATTTCTTTACAGTTTCTAACTTTTTCTAGGATAGGATTTCCTGATCTAGTACCTATGTGTCTAGAATTAATTATTTATTCAAATAAAATTAATTTGTTGAAGGAATAGCTTAATGTAAGGAAAAAGTACAGAGCAGTGAAGAAATTACAGGGATAGTTTTTTGTAACTAACTTATTTATATACTAATTTATGTACTTATCAATTCTACTATTCTTTATTATCGTTTTTTTCGTTCAATCATACCTACATGTTATTATAGATAATGTAAATGAAACGTATAGGATAATTATGGATATAGGTATGAATATAAGTTGTATCAAAAGTCCAAATAGATCTTAACAGGATACAATCAATATTCCTACCATTTACGTTTAAACCATTCAATATTCAAAATACAAATTCAGAGTCTTTGTTCCCAAAATCTAACATAGAAAATAACGTGTGGAAAGAAAATTGAATTGCAATACGTATCCGGAAGCCCTGTGATGTTTGCTCGAGGAAATAGAAAAAAGTAGGTGCATTAGTCATCTACCCCTTAGAAGTGCCCTCTCCTTGCACTACTCATGAATATTTGAGCAACTTTCTTTGATACTGAGTGGCGAATATGCTTTCAAGATATCAGACGATGGCTACGTAAGGACGAGTTATTTGCTAAGAAAATTTCACGATGCCTCAAATAAGTAACGATTGATATTGATACTCATGTGAAGTGATTGAGAATTTGCATGTATAGTGTAGGTATATAAAGTTCTTATGTCTTTGGAAAATTATGATTTTAGTACCTATTAAAAGACTTATGTTAGTTTTGTTTTCTTCTAAACACGAAAGTAGTCAAAATACAGTTCGGATAGATTAAAAATTTATTTGTAACTAAGGTTCAAAATTTTCATTGGATAAAGTATTTTTAACTTTTACATTATAGCATAATATTATGTTAATGCATTGGTTAAATTTATTTAGGTAGATATAATACCTTCTGATATTATTTTTCAACTGAGTATTGAAGCGCGATTATTATAGTATGTGTATATAGTATGTATCAAAAAAATATTGATGCCGCCCAAAATAAAGCTATTTGTACCCAAGACAGGGATATTGAAAAACTAACACGGTCAGGCCACACATAGGTTTCTTTACGATCGGTCGCCGGCAAAATATGAGGGGATTTGGTGACATTATTTATGCGCTTCGAGGAAATATTTATTATTGAAGGCAAATTTTATATAAGTGCGATGATATATTTAGATCACTACAAAGTGATTTATGACGAAGTTTAAATACCAGCACAAAAGCTTCTGTGTGATACAAGGAATTAAAGTTTTAAATAAAATTCATTCATAGCTAAAATGTAATATTTCAGTACTCCTATTTTTCTGTTTTGTGATAAAACTTGTTTAAATCTTGTCGAATAAACGAGTACCTACCTACGCATGAGGTTATTTTGAAACTTGGAGAATTAACACATATGCAATTCTATTTATTTAAGGCTAATAAATTAAAATAATGGGCCAAGTGCGAATCGGACTCGTGAACGAAGTAACGTATTTTTTAAGTTATCATTATTTATAAAAAATTCAAGTGTCTAGTGTTTATAAGGAGTTCATGAGATATAACCTGGTGACAGATGGACCGACGGACGGACGGCAAAATTTCAGTAATTTTATGATCTCATACCATTACTCTTTGGGCACGAAACCCTACACATAGTTAGTTAGGTGTTTAAAATTCATTTTATATGCCTATCTAAAATAATTAAAAGAAAAAAAAAATTTGATTCGAGGGTAAAATACTTAACGTTTTCATAAACAACGATTCCAGCATCCCTACATCAACGACGACCAATCAAAAGCGTCAGTCTAAGTCCAAGCTTATAGGGATTTGCTAGGACATCTGCTCCCCAGTCCGGTGATGATCGTCATTGAATGTTCTTATATTATGTCATGTTACTTTTCATTAAAACAAAATTATTACATTTATCGTAATAATTTACATTCATGTGCGTTCATGTGCAGCTTTATGATTACTTATGTACTTATTGGAGTGAACGTGCATACCTATATTTTAGTGAAACCTAACAAATCAAACTTAACTGTAAAACTTTTAACGTGATTTCCCAAAAAATTTAAATTTTGAGTTGTTGCACTTTATTATTGAACGTGCAATATTTGTTCCACACTGCCGCTTACATAGTAATTTAATTAGCTGGAAGTAAACTAATTTCTTACAAAATACCTACATACCAACCAACTACGTTGCTTCGTTATTACAGCGTGTGTGGACCTTTCGACTCCTGGGAAATTTCTGGGTCTTCGCTAAATAGGACTGAATTTCTTAATTAACACTACAGCTTCATTTAGCTTCTAAAAGTTCGTTCTATTTCCATGGATTATTTCTATGTTGTGTTGACGCGTAAATTGGAAAGTCATTTAAAATCCACATTTGGTACCAGTTCCAAAATCCACCAAATCATCTCTCAACGGAATAAAAATATTAGGTTCTATCACAGATCATATATAATACTATACTATTTTATGCACATCGGATTTGCGGATTAACTTTTGTTTTATTTTGTCTATAGACTGCGACAAATCGTAACAGCAAATTCGTAACCAACAATTTTAGAATAGAATAAATTATTGCGGATTTTGCTGAAGCGTCTGATACTCCACACGTACCTACACTTACATAGGCACATAAATATTAATAATTATATATTATATTTTATATATATCTGTGTTCATCTAGGGTACTGTTTGGTACGTCATGTAATTATCTTTGTTAAGTAATGTTACACTCGTATAAATTATGTACTTATTCAGTTGAATTACACTGAAATTAACATACAACATATTATGACTAATTATACCTAGACGAGTTTGGAATGTACCCTGTACCTAACTAATCTGACTATGTACCTATGTAATAATAATAATTATAAATTTAGACACTTAAAATATGAAGCTTTATCGTTCTCATTTTAGTCAACAGGTATAGCTCCTGATGTTCAAAAAACAAAACGAAAATAACAACGACAGTAACCAACAAAATACTCCTTCTTGATTTATCTTCCACCAAAATCCATCTCCAGCATACCTGCAACACAGCTCTCGCTAAATATCCAATCTCTGTGGCTTCACACGTGTTTCATTTCGTACGTAGAATGCATCAGATTGCCGCAGCGAACGTTCCAGAGCAGATAATAAATTTAGGATTACCGCGGATTTTCAAACACCATCTGGTGGCCGCACTCTCTGTAGCTACGTGTTCGATTGAAATTGTCGAGTGTACACACATTGCTTCATTAACAAAGTTTAGCAATTACACGATGACATTATCAATGAAATGTATTACTAACACCACGTAAATTTTATAAAAATAACTAAACTTCATTCATGTTTTCATCGATCGATATTCCAATTGGCTACTTTACCTAAACTATAATGAATTTGAAACTATATTTTTTCCACAAAATAAAAAGAAATATTTTAATTTTGGTTTCAAATGTTTTAATAAACATTTTTTCAATCTTATATCGCAAGACATGTTTGAAGATTTACTCCAGAACACATACCTACATACATACACAGAAGTAGCGCCTCCAAGAAAGTTTCTTTGAAACGTGGAGTGAAACGTTTAACGTCTGTCTTAAAGTACAATTGTCTCTGAAATAGGCTATTGAGAGAAGCGCATTTGCAAAGGAGTCTACATTTTGAGAGAACGTGTTTTGAATGTCTGTTTTTGGGCAACAGTAATCGCGAAATAGATAAGACACATTAAGAAATGATGATAAACAAAGTAAAAAAATTACTCGAACTTTACATTACCTACAACCCTTTATATAGCCCACTGCTAAGAGTCTTTCTGGAGCATACTCCACCACGCTGCTCTGCTCCAGGTTGGTGGAGAAATAAGTATTAGTTAAAAATCAGTCTTAAACTGCATAAACAAGAAAATAAAATTAAAAATTATTTAAAACAAGCCCTGAATTTCGCGTAGGTAATGTAAATTGTTTTCACCGTGGCAAGTGTAACTGCAGTTGACAACGCTGCCAAAATACTATATGTAAAACAGACTGATGAATAGTTCATGAGCATAAAACTGTGTTGCCAACTTAATAAAACTCGTAGTGAAACAACGCATTATTGTCTTCGTTGTACTTTGAATAAGATAGGTACATTACAAGTAACACCAGTATTGCAAGTATGTGCATTGTCTGGTGGTCGGTAATTCGAAATATTCTGAGAACCCCATACAATTGGCAATGCTACGCGAAGAATTTTAGAAGTTGGCAGCGTGTTTTAGCGTCCAATAACTCAGTATAAACATCTTATAAAACATAGAAGTAATGTATTATAATATTTATGCACTTTTTCTGGCTATAAATAAATATATTAACTTCCTACAGTCATGGCGATGGTGTTAAAATATATAAACTTACCTACTTAAACTAAAGAAAGATATTAAATACCTACGTAAATCATAATGTGAATAATTAAGTTTATTTTGTTATTCAGACTTTTGTAAGCTTCTTAAAAAGACACTGGTGAAACTGAAAAATATATTGAGAAAAATAAGTCATTATTCCCATTTCAAAATTGTCATACGTGCAATGTCCACATTTAACTTGCTGACTCGCAAGTACCGACCATGTTACAGGTGAAATACTTTACGGCGTCATTCAAAGTGTCATGACATCTCGTTCGGTCGCAAACATCAAATAAAGCTGTTTTGCTTACTTATCTCAACGCGAGGGGTCGTCTGTAGGAGGGTGCATTAATGACCTTCCTTTTGCCCACAGCAAACACTTGTACCTCCTAGGAGGTGTTTTTCTTTCTTTTTTTGCGAGGCCGTAACAAGTTTTGTCTGTAATGTGTTTGGAGTGAAAGCACACTTTGTAAATTCAGTTTTCTTTTGGCCTGATTTATTTTTTATGGGTGACGCGTCGCTAGCGTACCAGTCTTGTTACAAGGTTAGTATTGTAATAGAGATGAAGTTATATTGAATGTTTAAGTTTTATACCAAGATCTTAATTACGGACATGCTGAACGACATAATAAAACTTTGAAGAGAGATGACAGAAAATGACAGATGTTGACATAAAGCTCCCTAAGTAGGAAAACAAGACTAGTAAATTCGCACTTGATATACCTAATTGGTCAAAAAATGATATTTTCCTAAATATATCTATCAGCATTAATTTCTCGTCATATTTATACTATCAATCAGTCAATGGTAATAAGGTCGAACATGCTAATGTATGTTTATACGATGCCAGTAGGTACGTCCAATAAAAACTACTAAAAACATATTTTCTTAAAACCATAGATAAAAAAGTTTACAATTATTGCGTGAAATAGAATTATTAAAGGGACTAATCAATATTTGTCCCAGACGAGTTCAACAATATATTCATTACACAGTCCCAGAGCGATGCAATTTAGCTCACTGCTATCCCAATAGTAGTAACTGCGCTGTCGTAAATTACATAACAATATTATACTAATTACTGATTGAAGCGCTTAATTCAAATACCATCCGTCTAGCTATATATAAACCTTTGGTAATAATCACGGAACTTATAGCTTGTGCTGACACAGGCTTATACGAGCCACACGTCAAATGGCTGATAAAGCTACTCGTATTTCTTCTACCTGTTAGTGCGAAAATGCAACACATTCGTTTTTAAAAAGAGTGCTAGGAGTTTTTTTCGGCCGGCTTTTTTCTCTCAGTCTATCTTCTGCCAGTCGGGCACCTAAAGCGAGGAACTAATTATTATTATTATTATTATTTTGACGTTCATTAAGGGCATGTAAATACCTTATGATGAACAAACAATTTGAATTTGTTTCTTTGATGGCCATTATTAAAGCAGTAGTACTTACTGTTGCATTAGAAATTGTGCTTCTATTGAAAAACAATATTTCCTCATGCATACCTGATTATCTTATGGGTGATATTTACGCTAAGGTCTAACGGAAGGGTTACTTTTGTAGGTGTACCTACGCAGGTCATCTTAACTATGGCAGCGTGCAAAAAATTGCACAGGTCTCTTCCTATACACATTCCGGTGTACCTGCGCAGGTATATCTGCACAAATGGGCCTTTCGGGTGGACCGTACCGTAACGTGTATGGTTGGCATAACATTGGTTAAGAAAGCGATTTTTCTTATTTATCTACAAACCGTAAAAGCTAGACATTTGAAATTTCCAGAAATGGTGTATTTCTGTTGTCGCTATAATACAAATACTAAAAAATAGAATAAAATAAATATTTAAGGGGGCTCCCATACAATAAAACGACAAAGGTACGAAACCCTTTGTCTGTGAATCCGACTCGTACTTGACCGATTTTTTGTTTAAGCCATTGTAGGCAATGTTCTTTATTTAAGCCATTGTAGGCAATATTAAACCTTCCTTTTAACCTAAATCCCGTTTTAACCGTAAACCCATATTAGCAATCGTGTAGGCATAGCTACATGTGGGGATATAGTGACATTTGCATAGTTCGGGCCGTCTCAGGACCCTGTGGTCAACCGACAGCCACAGTCTGCAGCAAGCGTCCTTAGAATGTGTTGTAATTGATACTATTACATTGAATATAATATACCTGATACATTAGTTGTCCTGTGTAGCAATAGAGGGCCCATCTAAGACAGTTCTTATAGATTGCTCAAAGGTTTTTCTCGTCATTTACCTACATAGATAGATAAGAGATAGATAGGTTCCACGAGAGCTTACTTTTAATCTGTCACAGCAAAACCTTAGGTTTAAGGACAAGGAATTCGAAAATAAATTACCTTTGTAATAAGGAACATGTAGAATTACCGAAGTCCCCTTTAATTTTAATTATCATAATTTGCAGGTAATTTTACATAGGTAGGTAAGTATTATCGAATTGATAACCTTTTCTATAAGAAGTCGTTTCAATCCACAAGCCAATAAGACAAGTTTTCCTTAAAAGCGTGCCCTTCGATGCTACGAGACGAAAAATAAACTAATAAATTCTGCCATTTTCATTTTGCCCGTCCTTTTCAGGGATTGGTGATCAAGTAGAAACCCTTATTGCTATACCAAGGGTGGTTAATACTTTAGTAATTCTTAGTACCTACCTACTAGAGTTTTTCTCGACTATAAATTGCTCTAAAAATTCCGTTGAAGTTGAAGTTAATGTGTGAAATATCTAAATGTACACATCATGTGGCTTTATAAAGTCACACGTTGATGATAAAGATTTTTAGTTATGGATCAACACAATCAAATTACAATAACATAATTATTAAAATCCTTAAAGCATCGATATTTGCGACACGCAGCTACAGAACCCTAAATTGCGCATAGCTCAACAGGCACATGACTGCTTTTTACATATTTACCGGCGGTTTCAAAACCATTAGGTGAACGAACAAATTTATAATGCAAATACGATTACACGCGGAGTGGTGCTAATGCATCGTCAGCGTGTATTGGGTTCTGCCACTGCACGCGAATGCCGTACGATGGATAAATAAAATATGCACCGGCTTAAAACCATCCACTTGAAATAAAAAGTGGCACGTATAAAGTTTAAAGGTGTGTTTAATCCTTGATCATATTTTAAACATAAAAACTTATGGTTAATCTTGAGCTGTGATACACATAGTTAAATTATGTTGTATTTTGATAAATGATTAAAATTTCAGCAAAGATAATAATTGGCGTTATAAATTCACTATTTGAAGGGGTTTTAATTTGATCCTCTGAAAAGAATCTTAAGACTTCTATTAGCTAAAAAATATGTCGTAATTTTATGTTTATTATTTGAAAGTAAATTAACTTCTGAATAAAAAAAAATCCTTCCCTAACTTATACAATCTAATTGATAACTTATACAACTTAACACTGTTTTACTAATAAGTACGTCAAATGTGTATCTTTAAAACCTATCTAGATTTAGTTAAAGGCGACAAGGTCTATGCATCGTAATCTACTAACATGCTACAGTACATGTATTAGGTGTTTTATGTTTATTCTGTTACTTGTATTTAAACTAGGTGTATAAAATTTGTAAATTCAGCTACCCTTTAAGAGTTTATCATAATATTTCCTTAGGTTTAACTCAAAAAGCTATTGTTTTTGTTGAAAACGGGCATTAGAATGCTTTAGTTTCCCTCTCTATCGTTTTATGGCATGCATAAAGATCCATAATTATTGTTTGTTTCGTAGTTAAGCAATTTAATCGCAATATTTTTGTAGACTTCTTTCATTATTTTCGTTGAATATTTTTCTTTCATCTTTCCAAGCACGGTTTTAATTATTGAACGTTTTAACTCAGAAATTTTTGAGGTTAATTGAAAAATCAAAGTTATTGGAGTGAGAATAAAAACGGATTGGAATGAAAAAAGGTCGTTATCTAAATGGTTGATAAATTATAAGCACATTTACTTTCTGCACATTATCATTAAATTCTTAGATGCCACGCACCGAACTGTAAAGATATTAGAAGACGTATATTAAATTATTTAGTTATAACTTTGAAAATCCTTGAGCAAACAGTAAGCGCGGCATCTGAAGGGTGATCTTAAGAAATCCGAACGTATCCAAGTGTTCATATCTATGGGTATTGGGCAGCTCCCCTTCAACAGGACAATGCGATGGTTCAGCCTAGTGGACATCTAACGCTTGACCAATTTTCTTTTGTGCAAATGCCTACGATTCAAGAATATCCAACGAGGTGCTCAACCGAAGTGCTGATAGAGCTTTTTTTCATAGAAAATCCTTTGGTTTTTTTTTCACCAATTCGCCGACGAAATTAGGTTTGCAGTACGTGACGTTGATGTAAAACGTTGTAACTTGATAAATTGTATTAAGTTTTTTTTTTGTGAAAATCCAATTCTGAATTATTCTGTTGGTTTGGTGAATGTCGAAAAATTATTTTTTTATCTTATTCAGAGAAATATAACTAGTTTAAGATCAAAAATCTAGCAACTGAAGCATGAGCTTGAAGCATTTTCTTGCTTCGAAATGGAACTTTATACATATCTATACTTGGACAGAAAAAGCATTCGTTTTCGGGTAAAAGCGAGAGAGAACGCGAAATTGATTAACTAGCCAGCAATTTCGAAAAAATGGGGAGGAGAATCCGATAATTTATAGCCTCGGAACCAAAACGAGTAAAACAGCGTTTCATTGCGGAAGCGTCTAATTTTCCAGTTTTGTTGCCTCGTGTATATTTATTTCCTTGGGCTTTGTTCAGCTATCCGCGAATTAAGTTGGATTCGTGGCGCAACGAATGATTTATACAGGCCACGCTCATCCCGTTAAATTTACGACTTTCGTTTTGTTCTTGCAATAATTACACGGGGAATGAGCGCTCACCAGTGTGCTATTAAAAAGGTATAAGTACCTAATAAAAAAAACAGCTGAACTGTTTTCTGTATCATAAGTGGACACACACATACAAAAACACACATATAAAATCTCAATTAGTCATGCAAAGTTTTTAACTTCCTACAGCAGTTAAATCAGTTAAACACTTCCAAAGGTGGTAGCATATAGGTTTGGTGCACCACGGGAGTGTTGTCCTAATACCTATGATTATTTAAATATAATAAGACACACTTTTCCGCTTATAGTCATATTTTTGTCTCTTTTGTGTCTTTACAAGTACCAAT
>DWBW01000350.1:0-10698 GCA_018231125.1 Spialia spio | reverse complement strand
ATCGATTGGCAGAAAAACAAAGGTCTTTAGCTGGGGAATGAGGTATCAGCAGATTACCTCGGTTAATGTGATTAGGTAGGTCGCTAACAATTTATTACGTCCAATTTTACCTCATAATGTTATTATTCACAGCTTCCTTATTTCTTCAGCGAAAATAGATACAAGCCTATTACCTATCTAGTGTTTTTCAAATTTATCTGTGTATGTCATGTGAACTTCATGATCCGAAACGTGGTAATAGTAGGTTTCACCTCTACGCATATTATATCTATATGTTTACTTTGTTTACCTCTTTTTGGCTAACTTACCAAAGGTATAATGACGATGTAGCAGTTTCAATTACAAAAGCAGTTCACATAATATAAAATCAAGATCAATCTATCAAGATTGTTTACAAATTTTACAATTAATCTTTCTGCTCATTGGCTTAACCTGTAAATAGGTAATGAATACAACGTACATAAGTCATAGTAACCATGTAAACCGATGTAAGATGACAAGAAAAAAACCACACAAGGTTGATTAATTTAAGCACTTGCTGTAATTGAGTGTAGCGAGATATGAAGATATCAGCGAGACGATCTCCTTTTGATTGGATTCTGATTGACTATTCATTTATTTATGGTGGAAGCAAACGCCCAAGGCCCCGGTTTAATGAAAAATCTTTGGAGGCGAGAATGACTTAGTATCATTATACGACGTACTTACCTACATGAGCGGGAATGCAGTTAGGTTTTGTTCATCGGATGAATTAACTATTAAACAGACTATGAATACGTGAACAATAGCGGCATAAGTCTTTAATAATACTATTTTTTACAGCCAAACGTTTTCTATAAATAAGAAATACCTATTATTAACTCACTATACTTTTTACTGCTCGCAGAAGAGAGTTACCTATGTAGATTGAAAATTAAAAACGAATTAAAGTGAGAAAATGTATATGGGTTACGTTTTTTGTTTCGCCTACTGGGATTACGTTTCACATACGAGAACATCGCATGCAGTAACGGTAAATTCATATTTACAGTGTTAATATGCCACATTTTCCTTTTTTTGTGGGAGAATGTTAACACTCAAATGAGTCCCGCCGGCTTCACATAGCTTAACTGTATCTTTTTCCAGGAAAATTATTCAAACAGTAATTGGTGATTACGATGTAGTGCAAAGTATATTAAGTAGTCCCCACAACATTTTATGTTGGAAAGTCAAATGTATATACATGTCTATAATTTCATAAGCTGAAATAATATAAACAAATTTAATAATAATTACAAGATAGAACTCCCTACTTTCAAACGGAATAAGCATTGCATGCAAACAAATATTTATTAACGTACAAAATCATACAAGTAATTGATCTAGAATGGATTTTTAACAGCTCATATTTGGCAGATTAAACGTTATTTCATATAACTATTATCGAGCAAGTTTTTGCTAGCATTAGAAGAATCATATTATTATTACCTATATTATTTTTCTATTAGTAGATACTTTATGTTAGATGAGCTGTTACCGCAGTTTCGTATTGAGTATCTACTTGCTTTGTCTCCACAACCATCTCTAGCTAGAATTTATCGCGGTAATTAATTTAATATGGGTACTCTTAATTAAACTTAAGTAAATTTTTCAAAAATTAGACTTTTTTTCAGATCAATAGATTTTAACGAGTATGAATAGACATACAGCTCACTATTTGACACTGTTTGATACGACCAAAGAAAAAAACTACAAAAACGATTAAAATGCTTGAAGACGGCGCCGTGGCATAAAGTTCATACTCCTTACAAATATTATGTCTTGAACCATTCATTTATAAAGAATAGGTTACAAGATATATAAATAGCAGTCTTAGCCATGAATTGTAACTTGCTTTATCAGCCTTGAAAGTTAATTGTGTACTAAGATTTCATTGAATATTACTTCTACATACCGTAACCTGACGTACCTACCTACCTATTTGAATCTACCTAAAACAAAAATCTTCCAAATCTTAGCCAAAATAATATGACTTGTATGATGAACACGATCGTGATACATTTCTACGCCTTTGAAATCCAGTGCATACACGACTTAATTTTCTTCCATACAATAAATCAAGTAGCTACAAAGAGCAATTCCCACATCCGTTTTAGGTTTCTAGATCAGAAACTTAGAATGTGCTATGTACTATGTTTTATGAACAATAACGCAGTTAATATTTAGAGAAATCAGAGTAATAACTCACAAAGCTCTTGTCGCGTAATGATACGCACTCGCGTAGACGTAGTTATGATCAAGTATGATACATCCGAGCGTGCGATTTCATCGCAAATTCTTTTCTTCTGTGCGCAGATGTGAGCGAGCGGAACAGAGGATGTATTCACAAAAGCCCCATTGTAGAGGACAATCGTTACATCAGGGTCTGCTGACTTGTTCTATTTCACACATTGTACTTGGCTGACGTTTCAATTGCGTTTTGTATACTTAACTGTATGGATATGTCGTAAGTATGTAGGTTAAAGATGACACGAAGTTTTGTTTAATTTTTTCTTTGTACTTCGTTTTGTATAACAAGTAAAATAACTGTATTTTTTAGTATCATACCAAAATTATTTCATAAATTGATACTCATTTGTATTCTGTTGAGTGCGAGGTGCGAGGTACATTACAAAGAAAACGATTTGTACCTAGTTACTTAGTCGCTTATCCTTATATTAACATGCCCTTTATATGAATAAAATAATTTAAAAAAATTGGTATTGTTTTCTTACACAACATTGTTTTTAAACTTCTTGTACCTAGATAAACAATACGTAATTAGCAGTATATCTAGTGTACCCAGTATGAGTAGTTTAACTAAGTTATTATATAGAACAGCTGTTGATCTATAATCTTATTCTATTATATCTATATAAAAGGAGTCTTGGCGGAGATGTCGTAAGGTCATACCGTCTCCTTTGTGGAACCATAACCTCGCTATGATACTCTTTTGTACACAACAAAATTAATGATCGTTTTGTGAACATTCGGACAGACATCAACCGTTAAATGAAACAAAAAGTGTGTGTAAACTATGCGTGCAGGTAACTATTCATTTGCATCACGTGCCTTGAGTGAAGCAAATTCATAATAATAATTATCATTTGTTTACGGTTGACGTTAGTAATAGAAAAATAAAAATTTTCAATGTACTTACCTAATTAACAATTATGAAAGTGAGGATTGCTTATATACCTACATCTATTCTTAAAAAGTGCTACAAATGAATTCTTCTTTTACTTCCCAAACCATATTCCTACATTTATATGTAGATAGTACCTATTTTAGATACTTATATCGCGCAAAATACAGTTATGTATCTATGTATGTAGGTTACTGCAAACGATTCTGTTTTTTGCCAAAAGTGATTTTTGTCTTCTTCAAGAAGAGCCTTATAGCTCGGTCTTCAAAATGATACTTTCGTGTTTTATAGGTACACTATTTAAAATTCATACTTTCCGTTCAACGGTTTCAATATTGCATATGCAGTTATGCTAATGTACGTAAGTAATACTTCAGATTATAAAGAAACACTTAAAATGGCTCATGTAACCATCATCGAATTACACAATTATGCAATTTGAAGTTCTAATTCTTACGTACACAACTTGATCCGAAGTCAACTTTCGAGTAAAATTACGTATTCATACAGGTCCAATCTTTGATGAGGTCATCCACTATCTCATCTCGCGAGAAAAGTAAAAGTGGTCAGATTGAGCAGTATTACCTTACAATAGAACTGGTTAAAACATCTTCGTTAGAACACGTAACAGTTTTTATATAGGTAGATAACTTTTGTATTTTCTGAATAGTCTAACGAAAGTTTAAAATATTTAAGACCATCACGTTACCGTTAAGAATTGTTTAAATATGTATCCCTATTTTGTGGTAAGAATAACAAACATCATTCTTAATAAATTTGCTAATTTCTTTACTAACATTGGTACGCAAATATTATACACAGACAGGGATTGAATTATTTTATTTATTTAGGTACCTATTTGACATAAATATACTGATTCACATTTTTTACCTGCTCTACACTGGATCTCAATTGAAATGCACAATCTTTTAATTTTTCGTATAATGGTACGTATAATATAAATTTGTGCTAAAAAGATAATACCTAAGTTAAAAAGATGTTTGTGCATATGCGTAAACAAAACTTCAAACCTCCAATTTAATAAATTTTATGCTATAAGTAAGGCTTTCTGAGCGAGTAACAGACACTATCAGAAAATGTCCGGTTAGGAAAAAATTCAACACAGATATGAAGCTGCAACATTTACACATATAGAAAGTGAGAGGATGCTCTTAGTGATAAAAGTCATATTATTATGACTATCGGAATTGCACGACAAAATAAAAGTAGAGCGAGCTTAGAAAGTTGCATCTCTATCACGTTATGCAATCACTCTATAAGGTTTTAAACAGCTCATTTGATTTGATTAAATCACTGTTTAGTCATCACCTTTATCGTTTTTTTATTGGAGTATAAATATTTTGTCCATATAATAAAGAACGTTTCCCATTAAGTTGGTAGGTATTTATTATTTGTTTAAAAATGTATGTGGGCAATCTATGTGGCCTTATATGTAAATAATATAGGAACTATATTTTAAGTTCTTTAAAATTACTTTTCTAACTAAGTAAAGTTGGTTAGTCAGAAAAGTAATATTAGGTATACTTTACAAGTATTTTGTAACAATGATTTCATATTTATTTTAGTACTTACCATATCTTTTAGAATAACAGATGTAGATATGATTGTATAAATCACAATAGGTAGGTACTTAAGGCTTACACCTACTTAATAGACGTGTAAACAAAACATTACTGGGTTGGGGATAGTGTCTAAATACTTACACTTATTACGTTATAATGAGTTGTTGTTTCTCTTATTTCATTAATTTCATAACAGATATTACGAAATTAAAAAAATGAGGGGTTTCCAGTTCAAAACTTCGATTTACAAAATTTACTCGCCAACAATGCGATGCATATTATTATTAAAGTAGATTAAGAATTTAAGATGGAAATATTAATCGAACAAAGTGCGAGTTACAAATAAATTAGAATAACAAGAAAAGCGTCGCTCAATAGAAAATTGCATGACTAACACACCAAGTTGTCAATTGTACCTATCTTATAAAAACTCTACCTTTCGTTATTCCTTACAGTTCAAGGTTATTTGTTCTATTTCATCGGTTCGATTAAATTTAACATTATTGAGTGAAAACCGAAGCGAAAGAAATGCACTACAGGCTCAAGTTACAGTAGGTAAGTATGTCAATATTTACGCTTGACATAATTTTAAAGAAACAAGACGCGGTAAACTCACACGCGTGGATACACATTACCTACATACGAGTATGTTTTGACATTGTTTATGAAAAAAAGATAAAACTATCATTAGGTTATATGTGTACCTATACCTTATTATTCCGCTTTAAATATCATCACACTGTTGATATACAAAATTGAAAATACTGAGAATACTAAAGATATCTTCCACTTCACAGGGGGGTAGATTCTCTCAAATAATAAACTAAAAACTAAACTAAAATGCTTTCAAATAATAAACTAAAGAGAAATAGTTAACAATTTAATTAGCCGCCTAATTACTATAGCCCTATTACTAAATGATCACTCATTAAAGAAAATACACTGTAATTAATTACACCTTGGTAGATGTGCTGATAATTGCCGTCTTCCGGGCTTGGAATATACGCATAGATACGTCAAGTCTATATTTGCCCACGTTGTTTTCGATACAGCCAACCAGACAGGTGACAATTAGTTTTATTTTAAATAAGAATATATTAGAGAACCCTCTTATTATCTTTAATAATATTTAAACACTGCGAATGGAAATTTTTCAGTGATCAATTAACCACAGCCTTGGTCATAACAGTCGTTTGTATTAGTACCTAAGAGATAACTAGAATTTCCAATTACATTATCTCAGCCTATTTTGTTTGTCAATTATGCTATAGGTTTCCTTTTAGTTTATTAACATTCTCGAAGTTTTCAACATGAGACTGAAACCTTGGAACAGTGGGTTATTAGGAGTATTCTTGTATGTTGCTGCACTCGATATCAGAAAGCGCATCTCGCATGGAAAGCGCACTTGCAACCCGTTAGTGTGGGCTGCACCCAACTTTCCAATCTCACTTAGATCCAACTTGACTTTAGGTTTGCCATACATTTATCAGAGCTTTCTACCTCTTACCACCTACCCACCTGGTCGTTAAAGTGTTTTATGATGACTAAAGGTGACGTTTATGTCAATATTATGGTAACATAGATTTGCTCGCTATAGGCTTGATGTATCCTGTTATCTTGCAAGATTTTAACACTGCATTGGTATCTGACGAAGCGTTAAATGGAGGTCAGTAAGAATATTATTGAGACTAAACTCTTTATAAAACAGAACTCTATTTATTGTTGAATCATTAAGTTTTATATTTAAATTCAATTTTAGGCATTATGATATTTAAATTAAATCCATCCACAGAGATAAGTAGAGGGACGTGCTTGAAAATTATTTGACAGGTAACTTACACGTAATATTTCAAAATCCGTATAAAAATTAAAAACGAAAAGATTTTGGAAAATTCAAGTAGGTGACCTATTTTATTATTAATGGCAGTTTTTTAACATTAAATTTTAACGATCTTAATTTCTAAACCTATATAATTTCTATATATCTAGATACATATTAAAATTGGCGTTACCATATGCTTCGGTAAACAGTTGTAAATGAACAATAAAATCAATGCTGCAATTTCATCAATCATAAATGCATTATAAACTGGAACTCAGTCTTACACGCTTGAATCAAAACTTTTTACTTTATTTATAATATGTTACTCGACACGATTCGCTAGCGATCTTAAATATTTTTATTTCATCTTTTAGAATTCTTTCACGTGTCGTTAACTTTGATTCAATTAAACAACATTATGGATAAAGATGTATCATTCCGTTTTTCAAAACACTGACGGAAAAAAGAAACTTGAAATTTTTTTATACTTTTCTGCATGATTTTACATTGCACATTGTTACCTGTAACATTTTAAATTGTACACAATTTATAATATTTTAGGTAAGTAGTTAATTTAAAATGGCTGTAAAAATACAATTACATGCACTCAAAAAGCTAATGCTTCTGTACAAAAGTTGAAACAAACCTTAAGATTGTGTACAGAGTGTTAAGAAATATGTTAAATAAAACCAATAAATCAAGTGCGGAAATGTTAGCGTCAAATAGATAAATGATTGGGGTATATGAGATCCATACTTCATGAGCGCACACCATGCTGCGAGATTGATGTGCTCGGTCATCCGAGGAATTTCATAGAAAACAATAAGTAACTAATAGAAAAGTCAAAATAATAATTACAATTTATTAGAAACTGTGTGCCTGAAATCTTTTTATGTTCTAGTGCTATACGGGTCTTTCCAAGTGCACATATTTGAGGAAGGCCTAAGCATATCACAGCATAACTCCAATACGCTTTATTGCATTATGAGGAATTGTAGTTGTATTTTAACTCTATATAGAAGCATCTCTAAACGGGTTAAGCTCTGTGACAATATTTTAAATTAAAGCTCTTCTCTTCCTAGTGTGCAATTTTTAGAATATAACACTATATATAGTATTAAAATTTTGAATAACATCTACTAACCGAATAGTGAAAGTGAAAGCAACCACGTAAGTTATTATGACATTTCCTGTAAACATTTATCTAAATGTTTAAGAGTTTGAATTGTTCAAATATTTTAGAGTGATTTGCGAAAACTTACTTGTCGCTTAGTTATAAATAGATTAATAATATAAGCATTAACATTCTATGTAGCCAACCTAGACATTGCTCATTGTTTATTCTAATTTCTTCATAATACGTATTCGCCGCTATTTTAAGTGCGAAAGTTACAATTATTTACACGTACTAGTTGTATAATCTTCTAACATGAAAACCCTCTTATCCTATGCTTTGGAGACTATTCTAGATTACATCAGTAAGTAAGTTAAAATTTATCGAGCCTCTTTCATAAACAGAGCTTTCCATTCCACTATATATTCCAACTAAACCCTTAATGTTCCTTCAATAGTGATATATTTAAGTGCAGTTCACGTTTCGTAGATAAAGGTAAAAGCGCACCTCATGTCCGGTGAGCACGCGCAAGCCACAAGCACGCAAGAGAACACATTCCGAATTCAAACAAATGGCATTAGCTTACACAGATATATTCGCGCCCATTTACATGACACGTTCGGGCAATTTCGTTGCAACGAGCGCTTGTCATAACATCGACAACTATTATTTCAGTACGTGTATATATTAATAAGTAGACTATAATTTATAGGGATATAATGTACGTTACCATTTCGCAATTGTAGGTACGTGTTATATATTGCAAAATCATTTATATTGTGTTATACATTGCAATTTTCTCTCACCTCTTTATTAAGTAGGTAGGTATAAAGCACATCATATAATACTATACTAGGTATAAGCAAGGGAACATAAACTTAGCTATTATTCATTTACGTATTTCACTTAGTCTTAATTTTTTGCAGTTGGTTATTAATCTTAGTCAATTTTCTTTCCAATATTTCATGTTAACTACTTACGTAAACAATTTAATTTGTTGGCGATAAGTAAGCAATGAATCTTTGTTAAACGTCTCGAAGATAGATGGGTTTAACAGTGGACTTTACCGTAACGAGCCGAACGATCTAAGTTTAATGTTTCGAAAGCTGTTTTCATTAGATATTGTTGAACAGTATTGAGAGTAGATAACCATTACTGTACTTGTTAAAAGATAAAGATTGCTGAAGTAATGCGAGTCTCGTCTACGATAAACTAAAAAAGTTTTGTAGTTTATGACTGTAAATTTATCATAGATACATACACATATTTAATACATTAAATAATGTTATTATATGGGTAACGCAATGATAGATATAACCTCCTTTGACGACGGCTTACATTTGTATATCTACTCTACATATAGCAGATCAATCTGCTTTATACTTATGAGAATATAATCGATTTGTTCCCGACCACAACGGTCCCAGTTTCAAGCCCATATAGTAAACATAAACACGTTACGGAAAACCAGATTCCTGTTTATCATGTCATAGTGGAACCTGATTTATGTCCGCATTATAGGACGTTGACAATAAGATCTTATCTAGAATAAATTTAAACATATTATGTGTATTATTGAATTGAATTTCGTAACGGTATCGATGACTGAATATAAGATGGATAAGTACAGGACGAAAATCACATGTATGGTGGGAAAATTACAGAACACCCATTAATATAAGTACGATCATGGTATTCATTTAAGTTTGATTCGTCATGATTTCATTTCGCTTTTCTCTATTTAGGTAATTATCATTAATAAAAAAATGGCTTTTTATGGAAAATCTTTATATTTTATTTAGCAAATTTTGCGTAAAATACAAACTTTTAATATTGCATCTGATTAATGAAGATTTGTAGCTTCAGTGTTATGTCACAGAATATCAATATAAGTTAGATAGAGTTACAGTTAGAGTTTCATAATGTGTCAATGTAAAAGATTTCAACGTCAGCACGCACATGCACAAAGTCCACGAGTTTAGTTTACAACATATTATGTGACAGGGCAACTATTGTTTCTTTTCATTGTTTTGTTAATAAAAACGGCAAATATTATGTAATAATGTAGACATCTCGTTGGTCAAGTTTTATTTTACTTGAAAAACCGCAACGAACAACAAAGAGTAATTACTTTAGAGCAAAGACAGTTTAATTGCTATTGTTTCAATACTTTCAAGTTGTTAGTTTCCTTTTGTTCGAGCCTGAGAACAACAGCCGCAGTAAGTAATTCAATAAATTAAAGTCTTTGTAAGTATATTGAATGTTTTCGTGTCTGCAATTCACTAAGTGCCTGAATTTTAGCTTGGTATTTTTAATTAGTTACTTAGAAGGATAAGTATCCATTAAAGTAATAGTGGTACACCTACCAGGGTGTATTCGTTAAATTATCTTTGCTGTAAAGAATATTTAATATTATTTATTGCTGATGAACTTTTATTTCTCAACCTAACTTTAGTGAGAAAAAATCCATGTATTTAGCAACAGCAAAATAAACCATTCATTAGTATAATAACTAATTAAGGAACGTATACTCAATAAATTTGCTTCACAAGAGAATGTTTCAAGGAACGCTTCTGCAGGTCAAAATCATAAAGGTTGATTTCAGCAACTTGTTAATTTATTGATAACAAATGTGCCTGCATTGGTGAAAGGATTATTCTAACTGCCATTTACATTTGTTACGGTTCGTAAAAGGGAAAGGAGAGAATTAGCAAGAGTATGTGAGTGGTCAGCGTGGGAAGAGGAACAATTTAAGAAGCATTCCTTTTCAAATTGCGCGCTCATTCTGATATGCTCGATTAGTCCTACATTACACACGCACCAAAAGCGGCGACCGTTCTAAAACTACGAATTCTTTAACAGATAATATATCTTCTAGATTCCATTACTTTATTTCAAATTCTTGTGAGTGGGAATATTCGAAATAATTACTGGCCATTTTAGTTCCTACACCTATTTACTGAACAGATTACCAAGTAAGACGAACGAAACTCTCCTTTTAGAGACCTAACGTTAA
>DWBW01000349.1:0-10704 GCA_018231125.1 Spialia spio | reverse complement strand
TTTTGACAAATACACATTACACCCTGGATTAATAATACTCTTTGTTCGCGGGTAACACCGCGGGTTACAGCTAGTACGTCCATATATTTATCGTCCATTTTATCGATTTATTCTTATTACTTTTGTTTTTTATATTTATTATTTCAATTAACAAAACCGAGGTTGTTTGAGTGACGCGTACAAGTCATATTACACGCGGTACTTAACAAACCTAATGAACAATGTTTTCAAACAAAATGTCACTTAATTCAAAAAATTGCTTATTCTCCGCCGCCCCCGCGTCCATTACCGCCAATTTGATAGCCCGCCAAGAGGAGTGTTTTGACACCATCTGCGACATTTTGAAATATTTACTGCCAATTTATGCCGTTTCATTTATAGAATAATTAGTCACTGCCTATCGTAAAGTATTTCGCCCATCGTAATATTAAATTAGATTCAGATTTTTAAAAACAATTACTTACATCTTGTCTATTTTTATGTGCGTTGTTTGCTAGTAACCTAGGATGGTTGAAGTTGTAAACTGAAATTATTGAGTCGCAAATCGCACGTCTTGCAAATCACAAGCAACATTCCCACATACGAGTAAACAGCTATTAGTTTTATTAAGTCCTTACCACACACATGTTTAACGTTTTTACCGCTTCGCATAAACGCCAGCGAGCGATCGTAAAACTATAACCGTATAAAGGAATCACGCACCCTCTTAGCAGTAGGTATAATAACGCTTACAAATCGTCAACTCCCCTAAACTGTGCGAATAAAAACAGTGAAAATCGGACCCTAACAATTAGCACACGGCACCATGTGTTGCGTTGTGATGAGGATGGCAGGTCGAGGGTCGGGGTTCGAGGGTCCGGTGGCGATATATCGCGTAATTACACCCACCGGCCACCAGGCTCGCAGCGGATTAAGGCGCACTCCTTAAAATGAAGCATTTGTCGCCATCGTAATTTGACGTTGTTCTGTACATAGATTCCCCTCCCCCCGTACCCTGCAAGAATGCGTAAAATGCGATGCGATTAAAACACGATGTTGGTTTTAAGTTAACACGGCGTCCAGCATAGTCAATTGTTCCTAATATTTAATCATTTGCATTTGAACGCACGTTAAAAACGCTCCTCTGATTTGGGTCAATCTGTTTAACAGTTATATTTTACCTATAGGTAATAGTTACGGATTTGCACAAGGCCATGACCTACAGTAAATAATGATTTAACTTCGAGCTAATTTCCAGTCACTAATGATTTAAGTAAAGCCATAGGCATAGCGTAACCTTATGAGAAATGTTATATTAAGGTTACTTATGCATACATTAATTACGAATATTATTATACCTAATTGTCCTTGCGAAGTCCATTAAAATGCGTTTTATTGCCTTGACATGATACCTCAAGGTAGGTTCAGACCTAACACAGCCGTCGGGTTTCTGCATTTTCCTGTTACCGTATCAAATACCCATCGCCCCTTTTAATTTCAAAACGGATGTAGCAATGTCAGTGGGTGACGTTATTTGACAGGTGGAATTCCCTTCTTTTCTCATAAGAAACACGTATCATTGTATCGCACGCTGACATTACATAAAACGTGTGCTCCTGAAATTGCTACCGTGAAAATAGGTAGCTTTCCAAGGCATACATTATCACCCAATCCGAGTGCGCTGAGCTCATAAAGGCAATATTAGGTCCGGATAACGTTCCGACAATAAAATCACAATACGTAATATCCTTAACGATCCTTATTCTGACCGTCCTCCACTCCTGATCCCCTGGTTATAATATTTACTGGTCACACCTATAATTGCCTGATTTAGGGCAGTTTCTATGCGTCGCTGTGGACGTTGGATTTCGTGAAAAATATTTATTGTCCGCCAAGGGGACTACGGATTAGTAGATTTGTACGTGATCGAGTCCGTTTTGTTTTTCCAGTTTTTCCGAAGCCGACTGGCCGTAAATCACTTTTAGTGATCTTTATCGCCAATATTCTCTCGCGCATTAAGTAACGAGGCTTGACTTATTGGATTGGATCTGTTGAAACTCAACGAACGGACTTCACCGAACTTACCAGGGAGCTACGATGCCACAGACAGACATACATGCAGACAGACAGACACGTCAAACTTATAACACCTCGTCGTTTTGCGTCGGGGGATAAAAATACTAACAGCTGAAAGCTATTTACTAATACGACATTTCGGTATAGGTTATCGTGACGAGAAGATACCCGAGACATCAGTCGATCCATCCGTCTGTCCGGAGTGGATTTGCGGGATTCTGCGGCATTTGTACCGGCCCTGAGTTATTCACCCTTTGTTTGTAAAGCCAGCAGATACGGTGTCGATTACAAATCTCCAAAGATCTACGTTCTATAATATGATGTTTTGGACTTGACAACCATATTATCAAAAGCTTAGTGAATTTGTAGGAGCGATATTTCTGAAATTATGTTGTCAGCGAATCTAGCAAGAATTAGGCATTTAGGCGTCCATACTTACTACGCAATGTACTCGTACTTAATTATTCGCTCATAATGGTTCTCAGTAAAATATGGTTCATTTTCATAGCTTAAATAATAAGGGTTTTTTGCACAATCTTCAAGTAAATTCGAAGTAAGTTGACTTTACGTGAATGAAATATCACTTTACCCAGCGAATAACCTATTCAAAAGTCTACTTGGAGACACTGTGGAGGCACTAATTTTCTTATTATAGATCGATTTTTCCAATAAGTAGCAAGACTTCTATCCGGATACCATAAACACGCCAGCACAAATACTCGAGGCAGGACGTAATTCTTGCGATGAAAACAGCTTCCGCACTTGCGGAGTCAACCCGCAAACTGGCTGAAAAACAACTTGCTAATAATGAATTATACGCGCCTGGTAGCGAACCCTCCGATGTTTTGTTGGCCACCGACCCACTGCGGTAACCGTATTTTGCGACCTCCACTAATATGTCGTAAGTTTTTATGTGACGTTTGTTTTTCCTCTTTCAATAATCGTGTGTGACAGTAGGTATGTACTATGTAGGTGCTCGTATTTCGGTTTCCCAAAATGTTTTTTTTGTTTTGCCGCGCTCAAAATTTAAATATATACAATCTGGCGGGTGCAAGTCGGGTTTCGTACCATTATCTATAAAAATTAGGTTTGTATAGGTTTTTTTTATGGGAGCCTCTCTCTTTAAACATCTATTTTTCTTTTCTTATTGGATTATTTTATTGAACTTACAACATTCTGGTCGTCATTGTCAGTAATGAAGTGACGAAAATTTTGAATTCTGCGAGAAAGAGAAATACATAAATCTTTTTTCTTCTTCTTTTTTTTCTCTCTCGCTTCTCAAATTAAGTAAGAAAGTCCCATTTTCCAATTATGGTGCACCAGGAGAACAGCCCTAAGCAGGAGCCTTATCCTGGGCGGGCGAACTGCGGCCTTATGAAAACTAATGCCTTCATTCATTTGGCGGCCACCGCCGATAAGCCGCGTCCTAGCACGTTGGATTACATGAGCTCACCGTGTGGAACAGCTGATAATACAGTGAAATTTCAAAATCGCCTGTTTAAGAAGTCTCAAATAGTCCCTAGACACTTAGAAGAAAGGTCAAAAACCAAAAGCATAAGCAGTAGAAAGCTATACTTATTAAAGCTAAAAGAGATTCACACAAAACGCAATAAAACAAAATTTCGACAAAACAAATGATAGTTATAAACTGTTAATGAACCATTAGTAATTAGTTCGCGAACATTGAGTGTTTAATTAAAGTTAAAATAAGCACACTAGTAGGGGACAAGTTAGGGAGGGCGGGTCCGCGCGGGATTGGGCCTTAATTAGGGAAAAACGGAATTTATGATCGTACCTTCCTTTACCGGCAGGTACCCTACCTGTTCCGTTCCGAAGATCCTCAAAATGGCTGTGTTATACCTATTTGAAATGCTATTATAGTAAGGTACTCGTTTTGTAAGGATATCCTTGTAATTTAAGAAATAATTTGTAATAAAGGGACATAATCCAAAATGATCAGCAAGCAATTTATTTTCAAATGTAAATTAATTTTTTTACAATCTGTATGAATTCTGCTTAGTCGTGCTGATAAAATGATATAAATATCTATTAATACCTACCCACCTACTTTGTTTACCTCTTAAAAATATAATAAAAATAATACCTAATAAATTTCCACAATCCTGTCAAATTTAATAAAAAAAATATAATCACTATTTTTTAATCGAAACTGTAACATTATGAAGCGAAGTTACAGCTTGTAAATAACTTGGTTTGGGTAAAGTTCTCTCTCATCCGTGACGCAGGTAAGTCTGCCCGGAATACTGGCTTAATTAGGAAAAAACGTTATTTATATCTTCAGCCGGCAACACCTTCAGCCGGCTGCGCCACCTGCGATCCGTGAAGCGAGCGTTTCGTTGTTTAAACAACAGTTTCCCTTTTGAAATCGGTCTTAATATCACTTGTAGGTAAAGAGAATTACAAAAAAACTGACACAATTTCGTTTATTGCAAATCAAATATTGTAATATTCATTTAATTTTACTTAAGTAGGGTTTTCACGAAGCGCTAAACGTTGTATTTAAGTAATATTTAATTTAGCTTGAACGAAAAAATATAATGATTTTAAGGGCCTTTACTATAAATAACTTAAAATATTTCTAAATTTTAATTAAGGCCACTTTTGATCAAATGTTTTGTTTAAACAAGGCGTTTAGTGAAAACCGTTCTAAATCTCGTGCGAACAGAAAATGCCTTACTCAATATCCGTTCCAATATACATAGCGGCTGACAGCGCGCCATTGCGAAACGCACAATAAATTATATACGGCCCCGGCAAGTATTCGCGCCGGGAGGAATCCAGTCCCGCTTATTTAATTTGTTTTCAGGTAATTAAAATCCAAAAACTTGGAGCGAAATTAAATTTTATTCTTGTGACGTTGTTCTCGAGCGGCGCGATTGGGAATTCAGTTCACTCAATGCTATGCTATACTTGGGTAGCTGTGAAATTTTCCTCAGTGGAATAAATACATTTAAATGAAGACAGACGTAAGCTACAATACAAAGTAGAACGTTAAAGATAGGCGTAATCTAAAGTTAGTCCAGATACATTAATAATCATATAATTTAATATTTCTAAGTTTCTGTTTTATTCTTTAGGTTTTACAAATGTTAAAACAACGCGTGTCTTGTTAAGAGTCTAAAATTTAAATAATTGTCTCCTCAAAAATCAACATAAAAAAGCATTTGTTTGTGTTACGTCTTTATACGGCGAATATATTCTTGTCGTATCGCATCAGTGTGTCCTCAACGAAATAGCAACATTGTATTTCACGGTGTCGAACCCGGTACCCTCGCAGGGCTCCTGAAACTACCCCGCGAACGTGTCCGAACGAACAAATGGCCCTTTTAACTTTTCCTATTTAGGGAAAGCCGGGAAATCGTACAATAATAATAATAACCGGAATCGCAGTACCAGGGTACTATAGGTTCGGTGGTCGTGTGGAGTGTTTATCTGATTGTGTTTGTAGGATAAGATAAGGTAAACTTTCTACTTATACTTTTTTATGCTATTTTATTGCGACTTTTGACAGATCCTTCATCTGTCAAAAACTGTAGTAAATTCTTTATTTTATGAAACTAAGCGCTATGAATAATAAGTAGATTTAAAAAAGCCTCATTTTCTTCGCTAGGTCTTTGGATAATGAGTAGAACAGTATTGATAAAATTACATTAACATTACGACTTAAAATGTAATACTTAATTGATGCTTAGTTTTATTTTAAGTGAGAGTAAAATTATTCACTAAGTAAATAAGTAACATTTAATAATAAGTAACATCTTCAATAGTTACTCTAATAGAAAATTCCAAACAATACGCGGAACTCGAATCTCATCTGGCAACATTAATTTGACACACAACACATGTACATGATTTGATTTAGGAAAACAGTATCGTCTCACATTTTAATGGCCGTAACTCGCCCCGAGAAGGGTTCACTAACTCTCAAATCTCATTACAATTAATCTAATTTGCATACGGAACACATAAATCTCGAAATGTGCATTTTTAGAGTGCACCAATGCAACATACCCTCTATGTTAAAAGATAATACGTAGACGGTTGGTTGTAATAGTTTCATGTATTAGCGATGCAAAGACTTGCCGCAGTTTTCATTTGAAAGGATGTTCATATTTAAATGTAAGCAATCTTGCAATTTTCTGACCCTGTCGTCAGTGTTATATCGATATTTTTTAAAACATTTTAAAAGAAAATATACCTAACTGTATTTCCTGGTATAACTGGATTTTTAGTTGCTCGTTTTTAGTCTTGTTTTCAATAAAGACCATCGATTTAAAATACCTTTCGATAAATATTCGATGATAAAGACGCTTTATCAATAAAAAAGCATTTACAGAAAGTACAAAATGTGTCTACTTTGTACATTGTTGTTTGCTACACCCTGTAACTGTAACTATTTGACAATGGTGCTGTCAACCCTTAGGCTGCGGAATTAACGGATCGAGATCAGTTTTTATGATTTACGAGCAGCGGCGGCGGGTTGCAGGGCCGGGGCCAGGGCCGGGGCCGGGGGTAATGTTTCAAATATAATAATGCACTTCGATGCAAATTCTGTGACCCGAACACGGGATTATTGCATTAATGCATAGTTTTTGTATTTCGTTTTGTTGCTCTCAAGTTATGCTCTGTTGATTGTGTGTTATGTATCGTACAGATAAAGAATTTTATTTATAAAATTTGGACAAAAAGTCAACTTAATAAAATAAATATTTTACAGAAAGAAAAATGTATTGTACCTAAATTCTTTTGAACAACACACCCTGTATTTTTTTATTCCTACTTGTTTTTTTATTTATTTGAAATTATAGCAGTCTGCGTATAACTTTCCTAGTGCCCAGTTGTCAACAAAATCAATTGCAAATAACCCAGTAGGGACGCTCGGCCTATATAAAACTAAATTAAACGTTATTTAATCTCAGGTGGCCAGTTATTAATCATAAATCGTTGCCAACTGTCTCCGACATATTGTTGGGAGCGTTGCCATAACAATTACAAGCGTCAAAATTAATATAACGAGTCGGGCAAGGGGGCCTCTCCCGGCGGGCCGGGCCCTGCGTCCCAACGGTGAAGAGTTAATGAACTAATCTAGATATTAACAAAACATTAGTTGCATCGGACGTAGTAATTACAAGGGCCTAAAGTCACCCTTGCGAGTGAAATCCATTCTGTAGACTCCGCACTGTTTCACTGAACTAAAGCGCGGATAATTTCGTAAGGGCCGCGAGATGAAAACGAAATTGACTAATCTGAATATTTTATGCGTGTAATAGGATTGTTTCTATTGGCGTGGTTTGGATGGTAGCTATGTTATGTTCTAGTTATAAAAGCGATACTTGTAATTTATATCTAGTCGCGTTCTTTTAGAGTTACGAGTTGTAGATGATTAGTTTGCTGTTTTGGCGTCCAAAGATTTTTTTTTTTCAACTAAGTATATTCTAGTAATCTTTTTTTAATTTAACATTTATTTTTATAGAGCATCACTTTGGTGGAATTTGTTTTTTTATTTTTGGGATTTCTCGAAATCCATTTTGGATCGAATTTTTCTAAACTTTCAGAAAAATTAAGTTCAGTGCTTCAGAAGCGACCAAAACGTTAACATCTCATGGAATTTAATTTTTCAAAAATTGGGAAAAGACCAGTCTGATAATTTGACGACTTCAAATTTTCGTTTATTTTAATGACACGAAAATTAATTTAGGTCGGCATTTATACATTTGCACTAAGAGAAGTCAGGTATAATAACCACAGATCATAAATATAAGCCTAATTATCATGATTCACCTTCATTATAGATGATAGAGTGTTATTTACGCGAAAAACTAATCGAATCATGAAGCAATCGGGAAGCATGCCGCGAACCAGCAAATCCATACTGACAGTTAATTTGGGAATGCACCGCGCTCTCATACCGACGACCAACTTATAAGTAGATATGTTACTACAATGTTTATGATGGCTATGTTTATGATACTGTACTGAGTTGTAATGAAATTATGAAGAAAAGTTAATTCGACGCATTATAATTTCTTATGGTATCTCCCTGGACAAACTTTATTAAGCTTTGGATACTACCTGCATAGTAAATAGTTAAATATGTACCTAATTATAGTATAGAAGATTACTTGATATTTATTAAAGTGGTGTGATATTTACATGTGTTTATTTCTTTTCAGGTTTATCAACGCGAGACGTAGGATAGTTCAACCAATGATAGACCAGTCGAATAGAGCAGGTAACATTTTTCTTATACGTCTATTTGACATTCCTACACATATAATGCACCACCTCACACTCGCGCATAAAACAATGACCTTATACATTCGTAAAATTGTAGACAGACATAGGCACAGTTCACTGAGTACTAAGTAACTAATTGGCATAACATAAAAACCATTAAATGCACAAAGACGCATTAAAAAAATTGTTTCCACATTCCACGTTTGAAAATTGAATAAAAACGTTCCATTCCATTCATACTGCAAAGAACAACATGGTCTTATAATAGCTGATCTTGTATTCAACGGTCTCCCGAACTCAATGACGATGCATCGAACACGTTTCGAAATTCGAAATTGGTGGCCACAACGACTTTGAAGCTGAAAATTGAGTTTGGTGACCGCCTTCATACAGTATGCAGGCCGGCCGCTTCCCTCGGGAACGGAGCTTTTAGCGACCACCGGACACTTATGTTCGCCTGGTACCTGCTGCGAAGTAATGAAAGGATTATTGAGAGAATTGCTTCAAAGCAAATCTACCCAACCCCCATCACATGTAGAAGCTGCAAGAAGCTATAGGAATTTTAAACGAACGTAGACCTACACAGACATTTCAAACATGAAATTTAGATAAAATTTTATGTTTATGAAGAACATCCTTTACGGAACACTTATTAAAATAAAAACAAAAAAGGAAAAATGACGAAAAGTGGTATCTAACTATACTAATTGCCTGTGCCATCACGAAGATCATAACACAAAAAAACAGTAAGTTTATCCATGTAGTATACACGCTGACAATATAAATGTAAAGTCAATAAAAAGAACATCAATCGCTTAAGTAGCAAGCAGCGAGCGAGCATCGGAAGATGTAAGCAAACGTCTATTTTCGTCAACAATATGGGATAGAATTACAAACGACCAATTCCACTTTTACTTTGTAATTGTAGCGCAGTCCATAAAACGTTCCCGGGCACAAAAATTCCGCCCGGGGAGAGGAAAAAAAGGACGTCACAGAAAAAGGGCTTACTCTTGCGAACGGAACGCAAGAAGGGTAAAAAAGAATAATGTCCGAATTCGTTGACCCGTCCCGAGCGATCCATCACTCCCCTCCCGACAATCGGCGTGCCTACCTCATATCTAGATGTGTGGGTATTCTCCGTCTATACGGGATTAGATCTACTTTTGTCTCTCAATTTTTGCGCAAACAGCTCTCTTGCCTTATCGTCGGATCGTAATAGTCAATCTCCATATCTCTTAGTTAATGAAAACGGTTCTTCGGGACTCGTGGGACGAATAGTTGCTAACATTGGCAAAATACGACAGACTACTCCGAACATAATTGATTGGTTACGTTACAACTCGATGTAGGACGGATTTATACATCGTAATTTCAATTATACAGTTAGAGCCTATGTAATACAGAGAAGCTATTAAAGTGGCTACTAAATAGCTTATTCAGGACTTTTTCCAGTTATTGTGCAACAATCCCTTAGATATTTATAATCAATGACGCTTAAGGCAGGATATACCACACCATGTTTAAATCATCTCATCGCCAATCCGCAAACAAGAAGCGTCGTATAACTTTGATGCCAAAGTGCCTCCGTAATTGGTTTCCAATCGATATTTTCTCCTCATTACAAGCTCAATCGCAAATAACCGAATGGGGACGGCATGACGGTACACGATACACAACACGGCCATGTCCGTCGGCGGGCATAACGTTGTCAGTGGATCGACGCTCGCATATATACGGGCCCGACGGCACGGGCTAATGAATTTATTATAAGGGCATAAATTGCGCTCTGATGCGACGCCATTACCGCGCGAGACTGTAAATTACAATTCGTTCGAGCGTCGGCCATCGCGCTATTTCCAACCAATCGTTTATTCAGCTTTTCGCGCGGATTAAACCGTGATGGTGTGCAGTTTATTAAAAAGGCAGTAACGCGCAGTGTCTCCGCAAAAATGCGGCTGCAGCACCATTACCGCGCCATCGGCTTTAAGAGCTTCTACCTGACGTGTTAAGTAACTGACAGTCGCCCGGATAGATAATGAAGCGATTTTATCATTAGGGCTCCTCTGGGGTTTCGCATGGAATAATTGCATCGATTAGCCGCCGTGAGGTGCATAAGCACTATAAGCACCAGTTGGTCGGACGCCAAGAAACGTCGAGCGCAAATTGTACGCACCATCGCCGGATTCGCTAAAAAGGCGAAAAACCGTTGACAAATAGTAGCCGGGCGGTAGACGTAGATGCAATCGGAACAAAAAGCGCGGATTGAGTTGTGGCGAAGCAAGTCCCGAATGCGGAACCCGGCGAAGGGGATCATCGCACGCAGCGGGAATATCAAAGCGGCGATTGGAAAGCGCTCTTGGCTCGGCCTGACCGCAGGAAATGCGGTGGCCA
>DWBW01000348.1:0-10704 GCA_018231125.1 Spialia spio | reverse complement strand
AAAAAATTGTGAGTACTTATGAATTGAGTCATCGATATGTCCTTCAATCAGCCTCTGTCGTCTAAGTACTCGTACGTACTGGTCACTTTCCCATTCACATTGAGTCAACCAGCCGTCCATCTGCCTTTCATCATCTAACTAAATACTAGTCACTTTCCCCGGCTCCTTTTAAAAAAATTGTGATCAATAGAATCATTCATCCATTCACCAGCATCTCGTTGTCTACTGCTGGACATAGGCCTCCCTTAGTTGATGTCACTTTGTTCAGTTCTCTGCCCTGGGATCCACGAATTTCCCGCTATTTTCCTTAGGTCATCAGTCTACTTGGTTGGAGGTCGATCAGTGTTCCTCATATTATCAATTGAGTAGGTAATGTTAAAGTAACATTTCATACAGTGTTTAAATTTTATATTAGGTTAGGTCTGTTGGTTCAACTCAGGAGAGCCCACTAAGAAATTCCTACTTAACTACCATTTTTCTAATTTCCAATTCTATCTATAAAGATAGATTATCTGATTATATTGCGAAAGTTGATTTAAACAGTAAGACATAAGAAGCCACACTTTTCGGACATTGCCAACCCAATGCTATAAATGTTGGTGAGTATTTAAATTTAGCTTCCTTCATACAAATAAAGCCGTATTGGCATTTCAGAAATATAAAACTAGAGATAAGTAGGTACTTAGGTACTGAATGGTCGTGAAATAGGTCTTTATTCTTTGAACATACCTGGTGTGCCAGCCACCACGTCAGGAGCGGGAGCTTCGTTGTGTTCCTGCAGGTCTAGTGTCGTAGTTGAGGATGCTGTGTTTCTGTCACTCGGGGGGACGTAATAGAAGCCCTCGTGATGGGCAGCGCTGCCCACGCATGCTGTCAGTGGCGCCAGCGTTGACAGGAACTGTCGCCGTGGCTCCGATTTCTAAGAAATAAGGATTATCCACTTCATCAACGACAAATTACAGGAAATAATAAATTGTAATTTGAGGTGCTAAAGCAATAAAAATAAACGTAAATATCAAATCAACCCTATTTCTTTTTAAATTGAATCTTAGCAATAGATATAAAACAAATTCAGAAGTTAAGGACAATGTTGTTACAAAAAGTGCTAATTGATTGTAAACATTGATCCGCAAATAGATAAAAAGCGAAAAACGTTAATTAAGAATTCGCACTACAAAATAAATAAATAATCAAAGCGAGTTAAAACGAAACAAACCTTAATTTCCCTAGTTCATGGAATTAAAGAGTGCGTTAGAATAAAAACTGAATGCTCGCGATGTTGATTCGAAAATAACTTAGTTATCTTAGTTATCGCATCAGAATTGAAATAAAACCTATGTTTATTTAACATGCACACCACTGTTACTCATAATGATTAGATAACACGGACTAAGATTTTATAATTTAATTAGGTTTCATACGTGCAAGTGGATATGTCCGAAATTTTGGGTTCTAGAAAAGATCTTTTAAAGGGGTAATAAAATGAGTAACGTAATGTACTACATAGTACTACAAAGTTACATTACGGTGTTTTTCGCCTGTGTCTCACCTCGTAATAAGCGAATAAGGGTACTTAAGTACGCGTACTTACTCGCGCGTCTGTCACCCCTTTACCTTTTGTGGTTCCTGATGCACGTCGCCCAAGTCGGGTGGCTGTTGCCGTGTAAGCACGGGTGCCGACAGCGTGGACGAGGAAGAACTGGATGACGCACTACCAAATGCCTTCTCGCTGTTCTTATCAATACTGTTGAACGATTTGTCACTGGACTTGTCACTGCTGTTGGAAAATTTATCCGAGTTGTTGACAGCTTGCGAGGAACGTTGCTCTTCGGGCTCATCTTCCACGTCGCATGTCAGGAGTCTGATCCGCTCGGCCAATGACGTGGTCTCTTGCTACAGTAAACGAATGAAAATACGGATTAAAATTGTGATGTTTGTTATATCGTATGTACCTAAGTAAGTAGCTGTTGTTTTTATTAATTTTCACACTTCAATAAAACTACCGATAGTCATTTACTATTAAGGACCTTGTCAGTGTTCGAAACTAGACGGGCAATCCCGAAAACGTGTATAAGTTAAGCCGTTATGCACTTACATTAAAAATACATATTATATTATGTACCCATTCAAAGCAATCTATAGATTATGACACTATAAAACCAAAGTGCACTCAAGTTTTATTAGAACTCTTAAGATGTGCGCCACCGTTTACAGCTTGTACGAATTGCGTATCAACTAAGTTTGTTTTCGGGAATGGATATGTAACACTTGCAAAGTTGAAAGCTGTTGTGAGAAGTTTGATTGTTTTATCTGAGTACCTATAAAGTAAGTTTTCAAGAATTTTGAAGAACAGAATCAATAAAATAAATAAATATTTAGACACATGTAACACACGGTTGCCTGATCCCATATTAAGCAGAGCTTGTGTCATGGACATCAGACAACTGATATACATACATATATACTTCTAAATATATACTTATATAGATATTTCACACCAAACATTCGTGCTCATCACACAAACATTTGTCCTGGGTGGGAATCGAACTTACGACCTCTGGCATAGTAGTTAGGTTCGCTAACCACTAGACCAACCGGCCAGTCCAACCCATTGAGATAGAGTTCACCAGCTCAACCAATGAAAACCTACGTTCAGCTTTAAATCTCAAAAGAAAAGTCCTATTGGAGTTCATACGTGGAGGCGTTGTTACTCATAAGTATTAAAAGGTCACCCCATTGTCTCCGACCTAACCTAACCAACCAAATAATAAGAAATTGGCATCAGACTCTTTACGTCAGTCGCCACAACTGCGAATTATAGAGGCGGCCGTGGAACCTCGTTGGACGGACTCAGCAGTTCACCGCATTTCAAAAGGATTATAATACAAAGCAGTGACGTAAATTCTACCTTATTTATCAACAGAAAGGGGCGAAAATTTAATGCTACGAGTTGCTAGATAACGTCACAAACAACAATCTAAAATCGCTCGTCATCTCGTTTCTATTAACGTGTTTAACGCTTGCCCGAGTTTGTTAGAGCGATTACCAAGTCGTACACCTACATGAATATAAAAGGACAATAGTTGTACTTTATTACGAAACAATTCAAAAAGAAGAAACATCTTACATAGATAACAATCTGCGTAATTATTTGTTAAAAGATAACAATCAACCATTCGCATACATTTTCGGAATTTTCGATATGCAAGAAACGGTTTGTGCTTTGCCTTTTTTGCATGTTGCCTTTTTTCTCTGTGACCACCATCTACTTGTAAAGCTCAATGCTCAAACAATATCTTAGACAACAGTGAAAAAATAAATGAATGAGCATTTTCTTACAAGCGTTCTGTTGGTTGACATTGGGATTTTCAAGTTGCAAACAGAAAATTTTATTCATTCAGGTCGGCGGCGAAGTCTAGTGAAAGTTACCAGCTAGGGTTGTCTGTTTGCCGAGACTGGGATGGATTATGGATATTACAGAGGGGGCGGCGACGTCGACTGCCTTAGAGTTAAGATAAGACAAATTTTAGTCTGCTCCGCTATCTTTGTGCCACTTGAAACGAGACTTAGGCCAATGTTATGTCAACGGACGTACCTATTTAATTTGAATAACCCTAGGTTAGGAGTTTCAAAAACATTTCACCAAAGGACTAAGAAAGGACTAACTAAACTTACTTAAACTTAAACATTTCCACATTCTTGACCGAAAATTTTAACAAAACATCTATAAATGGGGTATTTATTATTGGTAGAACCTTGAAAATTGTACCTACTTACAATAAACGTACTTAGTTAACAATAAGTCCTGATACTGCAAGTGAAACAAAGAATTTAGAGAAAATAAGTCAGTGTAAATAAAGCAATAATTGAAAAAGGACATAAGCTTAACCGCACAGTTGCACAGCTTATAAAAGATTTGAAATATTCCGAACCGTACCCAATGCTAGTTAGTATGGGATTATCGACACTGGAGTTAACCGCTACGAGCTCGGCTATTTCATTACAAGTGGTATTTAATAGCTAGTGAAGTAATTGTTAGTGACCTAATTATGGGATTATCCGTTTTTACGAGTAAGTACAAGCTGACCCGCTCAACTTCGTCTGCTTAAACCAAGAAACTCATATAAACTTAGTCCGCCACTGGTCTGCCATCTTTAACGCCCGCCATTTTAAATTTTTCATTTATTTATAAACACTCTTGTGATAAAGTGATGAGCATGATGTACCTAAAGATCAAGGGAAATATCGATTCACCTTAAACCTACGGACATTCTATCAATGGATGTAAATAATTCCATTACTGCTCTCAGGATCAAGTAGGTATATTGTGTACCTACTTGATATACTCGTACCTCAATATATCGATTCATATAACATACTCGTAACAGGGAAAAATCAGAGGCATCCTTATGGTTAAAAGGTTAGAGTCGATACGTTCCAGATCGCAAGAATGAAATATTGTACGCATCTCTTCGAATCGATAAAATGGAAGGTCTACGACCGTCTGCAAACTCCGATTTGTCGGCGGATGTAGGTGGTCGAATGCGATAAGCGACGAGATGGCACTCGCTGGTCAATTTTGATTTCATGACAATTCAATATTCATAATTTATGTTTTTTATTAAAATATATTGCAACAGCCCATTATTGCACTGTTTGGTTGCGTTGTCTCGTTTCCGTGGCAGTAAAAGTGCTGATAAATAAAATTTAATCTTAACGTAAGTTTAAATGATACGACATTTTTATCCTTTAGCAGCAAAGCAGCCCTAGGGAAACCCCCCGGGTTCTCGATGGCTTCGGTGTCAATTAGTTCCTTAGTTCAAGGCGAGACAACGATCGAAACTGAACAAGATATTCTCAATGCAATGTCGCGTTAACCTTGCCTTTAACAAACTTAATTTTATTTTTCTACTAAATTTAGTGCAAGGATATTTTGATTTTATTCTCATTGTCACATATAAAAGCACTTTCTATGTGGAAGGTTTTAGACCTTTTACAGTTGGCCACCACCCAAAGCAGTTTTGTGTAAAATTCTAGCGGTTTTGGTCAGGAAGGTAAGGCCATCCTTATATAGGATTATATAGAATAGGGGTCCAAGTTTATTTCAGGGAACCACATCATACATCATAATAAATTATATTCTAGAATCGTTGCATATTATCAATGGTTCAGGCTTTGACCACTTAATTTCAGGCTGCGTGATCGGTAAAGTAAATTCAAGTTAAAAAGTATTCCTAAAACCTATTTACTTCTTGGTATATACTTACTTATTACTTACTCATACAGTTGTGAACTAAGCCAATCGTAACATAGGCACCTATAGCTATAGGTAATTACATAAAAGCAGAATCAGATAAAATGGGAACTTATATTTAATATTTATTTATCCATCTAAGAACTACATTCGTTCGACTTTCATGTAATATGAATCAATTATTATGGAGAATAAAATACCTTTAGGGTGTTATTGTGAGAATATTTTTAGCTCAATTTCACTAGAATGAGCAACCAGAATGATCCTATAAAAAATATAATATAAAAATTATTATGATATTCGGTATTCGTCGAAATATTTTCCGCCCACATCGGGTTCTGTGAATTCCCACTTTATAACACGCCATATAAAAGCTTTTGAAAAAGGATTAAAGGTCATTGTTGACTGTTATTAATTTACACGTCAAAACAACGTAGGCGTGATATTATAAGCCGAGAAATTATCAACCGCCAAAGGCTCTTGATGGATTTTGTATACCACTAAAACTCAGCCAATTTAACACTTTAATTTAAGTGCAAAACATTTTACCTCACAAACAGCTGTATTTTTGTCTTCAAAAAGATGATACTCAATTAATCTGTACAGAACTCCTGTACCTATATACTTAGTACTTTTTTAGGGTTTCGTATCCTTAGGGTAAAATAAGATCCTATTACTGAGACATCGTTGTCCGTCTGTTAGTTCGTCCGTCTAGGCGGTATCTCATGACGAATCATTATACGAGTAGCTAAACGATTGAAATTTTCAGAGATTAGGTGTTTCTGTTGGTGCACAACGACAAATAAGTAGGCACTAATAATTAGAATAAAATAAATATTTAAGAGAGTTTATTGTTATTATTGTTATTAACCGACTTTAATAAACAATGAGGAAAGGCGCAATTTTTGGTCCACTGTGTATGTGATTTAAATTATGTAGGTACCTACGTACCTAAGTAAATTTGGTGCACGGAAATCTATTCGGATAAGTTGTTTCAATTTATCAATTAAAAAGCCAAAAAAATTACCATGACATTAAATGTAGGTACCTAAACTCATTCAATAACATTATTCAGATCAAAGAAACATCAATTTATCAATATGGTTTAACAAGAATTTACTTCAAAGAGTGTAAAAAGGTTTATCTTAGTTTTATTTACTTATGTTTGTCGCCTTGATGTCGGGAAAGCTTTGTACGAACGAAGTAGGTACACAAACAAATAAAGGCAGTAAATATTCAATAGACAAAAGAAGCTAAAATCCTTTTGTATTCCCTTGTTCAGCCTTGTCCTTTCGCTAGTCAAACTTGTTTTTTCAACTGAAATTGTTCTCGTTCTATCATAATTCAGTCTTGTTCGACCTACAGACTACAGTATCTCGGTACGTCACTCACCTAATTGGATTGGTAGAACAAATGAGGCAAATAGCGAGTTTAAACTAAGCGAGCGTGGGCGATGGGCACATTGAAATACATGTCAACACTATATTACAACTTCATCAAGCTCATGAGCTCCCTTTACATACCTACCTTCACGGTAGTCCCGGTACACACGGCATGGGTATTGTGCTACGGGTTTTAAGGATAGTTAACGAACCTTTGGCTGCTGTTTTTTCCTGGCTTCGCTACGCAGCAAGGAGCAGCGGAGGGCGTTCCTCTCAGCCACGCGGCGGACCGCTGCTTCGTCAGTTTTGGGCCTCACGCCTGCATCCCAAGCTCTGTGAAATTTGCTCTTATGTATTGACTACTTTATTATAGCCTACACAATTATTACAATACCAAATACTTAAAAACAGTTTTTCTTCAACAATGAGTATAACATTAGATACCACCTCCGCCCTCCTTCAGACTTCTGTAATATTCTCGAACCATGTCGGAAATACTTACGGTGACCCAACTTTTTCATCCACTAGATCCACAAAAAACGGGGTCATTAATGAACACGAAACTCGTTAGCACGGGTGAAAATTACTTCGAGAGCGAAATTGTCGAAATGGTGAATCGTATTTTCAGTGGGAAACAAATCATTCAGTTTCTATTGTTTCACACCATGGCTCCGAGCTCATGAGCGAGTTAAGATAATAGAAAACTTTTGAATAAGAATACTCAATGAGGTTAATTGAACTTGAGATTTAATTTAATTTTTATTGTATAATATAACATGGGAAACATTTAAGTTACGAATAACTTAAATAATAAACAAAACATTGCCAACAATATTAAAAAAATGGGATTCAATTTCTTTTTCACGTTTTGTGTTCCTTTTTATTTTTACGAAAGAAATGTCAAAATAAAACGTTAAGTGACGTGCCCCAGCGGAACTAGCCCGAAACTACCTTGTTGTCCCATTAAACCATTTAATTAACTAAAAATTTTATAACTGCACTTCCGAAGGAAATACGCGAAAGACTACAAAAAGAGCAAATACCGGAAAGTTGCCGTTTAGTGTAATTCAATTTACCTTCTGAATAGCTCAAACTTTATTTCGAGAAACTTAACGTTAATTTGCAGTAAGATTGTTGTGAAAAACATTTTCACAAATTTTTCGTCACTAACATAGCGTGATTTGTATTGTAACTCTCGAAAAAAATATTGGATATTAAAGAATTTATAGAGCGGTCTATTCACATAGTTGACTTTGCTATTTACAGAGGCCCAAATTTATGAGGTGATCAACGGTTTACACCTCATGAAAATATGAACAGCTGTGATATCATTAAAAATTACCTGAGTGTTTCCGAAGTAATCAGTTGCGGTTCTATTGCTGGCGGCGGAGGACGACCGCTGTTGAACAGTTGTTGGACAGCAGAGTTAGCCTTTGGTGCGTTTATTGTCAGGATCAGAGGAGTTTCTAGTCTGTTAAACAGTAAACAATTATGATTAAGGGAACCAAAATCTTTATTTCTGTATTTTTTTTATATTTAGGTTCGCATTCTCTTTTTGGCTTTTTTTACTTTACATGTGGCTTATAAAAATGAAAATAAAATTGTTAAATGAATGACAGATGCGTATCACAGAAGTTAATCAAGCAATCAAAACACAACTCGATCAAAATGCAGCAAAAATTCGATTTAATGAAAACAATTGTGTAGTTTTCAATCGTCCTTATGAAGTGGCATTATGCGACGCGACGCGTAACCCATGTGTATAAAAAGAAGAATATAATATGTATGTATATAATGTACCCACACTACAACTTGTGGAAAATATTGTAGCAATAAATCACAAATTTCAAGTAACAATACACTACTATATTCAGTTGGGATACATTTTACTACAATTAATTATATTGTAGAAGTAATTCAAAGAGTCAACTTGTGTCATCCTCGAGTATAACTACGAACTTTACTATTGCTGTTAGTGCATCTTGTTTTAGCAAAACTTCTAGTGATATGAACTAAGTGGAACCAAGTAGATGGAAACTTTTCAAAGACCGTAGTAATTTGTTTTCGAGTAAGTCTGATTGCGTGCTTGAACTTAAATTCTAGAGTGCACTTTACGAGTAAATACACTGCCAGATTATAATTTTTTTAATGGTGGTACACTTTAATCATTTAAGATTAAGGTATGCACCTGAAACTATATGAAGTTTGTTTGAAGTGTGTTTTGTGTAGGTATATTATTTACAAAATTCCTCTCTCGATATTTAGTTTTAAAAAGATTGCTTCTTTCGAAACTTTGTGTAAATTGCAGCGTTTTCCTGCGCTATGGATTAATTCATTATTTATTGCGCAAATTTGTTATGCAGTTAGTCTAGTGCACATAGGTATACCTATTAGTATACCTACTTGGGTAGTAATATAACAGTTATTATATTTTCAAAAAATCTATTCTCATCCTCGCAGCGAAAGTATGTCACTCTCAAACATTCCAAAAACTGTAGCTCTGTTTTATCGAAACGCTACTACAGTTTAGTTTGTTGTATAAAATGACTTACCTATGAGTGGAATTCGTGTTGTATTCCTTTTGTGAAGTCGTCTCGCTGTCGGAAGAGTGAGCAGGCTCAATGTCAGACTTGTGCGAGTTTTCCTCATCGCAAGAATCCTTCGGCCTTTCCACAAATCTGACAGAGCGGGGGGTTACAGATCCATCCTCGTCGCTTGCTGTCGTAGTTGATCTTTGATCGTCGTTCTATGAAATAAAACTGCCATTAAACCTCTAATGGAATGTGCTCGGATTAGCGCCGCATTATGTCAGCTTCGAGTTGAGAATTAAGTTCAGAAGGGCGTTATTCCAAGCGAACATAGGGGATTAACTGCTTTTGTTGTCTGCTTTGAATAGGCCGATGTGCAGATTGTGCAGTCCGAATAATCAAAAGACTCGATTTAGGGACTTTTACTATAAATAGGCGCTTTTTTAAAGTACAGGGAATGGCTAATCATGTGTATTTTACGGGAATGTACGACAGTTTTGGATACTGCTGTCACTAGTGGACCTTTAATAAACTTTACGCACATTCGAACACTTTCGTCTATTTGAATAATGTCAAAGTTCATTACCCACGACGGATTATTTAAATGTACCTACCTATAATCCTTTTTAAATCAATTTCTCAAAGCGCTAAATCCATTATCGCTTATAAGAGAGTTCTAATAAACGATAATGGATTCTAGATTTTTATGCTAAACTGTATACTTAAGTTGAATAATAGAAGTAGAGCAAAGAACAATGCTGAAGGGAGGCTTACAAGAGCCGATAGTGAAGTAACTATTGAAGTTGGACGTGCTCTGAGAGTTGCTTTAGCGATTAAATTGGAACAGACTCAATTTTCTAGCCGTTTTTTGTTGCCTCAAGACTTTACTAAGTTTTAATGAACTATTATTTTAAATGTCTAACAATGTGTTGCTTTTCAGAAATAGTGTATACTTAATAATTGTAAGGACATTTAAAGTTTGATACGATATTCGTTTAACTACTCGTTGTGTTTTATTCTACGCAGGTAAAAAGTTATAACAACTTTATTGATGTCACTAAAAACCTTTAGATACAGCGCAATATTTGCGTGTCTTCAGATTCTCTTGATTTCACTTGATTTTCCTTTGATTTGAAAACATCCGATACAAATCATCTACTTATCCAATTTGCATTCGCTCGAAGGAGCTTAATGGAGTATCTCTACGGTTCTTTGAACAGATCCGCAATGAATCATGAAAATGGCTGCCTGCAATACACAGGAAAGCTTAGCTGGAAATCTTTTTATTCGTGATAATAAATATAAAGAAGTATTTATTAATTAAATAATAATTAAAAAACAGTCACGGCACTGAGAGTAAAACTTGAAGGAAGAAGAAATAAGGAGAAGACGAAGAAGGAAGTGAACTTTCACTCTTTCTGTAGACTATACAGATGTAAGCGTGCAATCAATGAGAAACAACCCTTGGCATTTACAAATAGAAAATTATGTAAGGTATGCTTTATCACATCACAAAAGCGGTCAATCTCTTTGAGTCGCA
>DWBW01000347.1:0-10715 GCA_018231125.1 Spialia spio | reverse complement strand
TTTCGTTTGTCCCTTCTCTTGTCGGATGACACCTATTTGTTTGCATGCCGCTGCTGGAATCTTGATTCTGTTTGCGTATTAGTATTAGCACATTGAAAGCAGAACGCCTCAAGAATTTATATGGAGTAGAACGCAATAAATCTTCTATTTCTAGAATAATTTTATCTACGATGTCAAGGCATTGTCGATAAGTAGTTTATAGGTTGTTTATGTTAAATGTTTGTTTGAATTATTCAGGTTGTTGTTAACTTTAGCTACACACGGCACTCATTACTTACATGCTTCACCTGAGTTCTTATAGGATTTGTTGGTAATAATTCTATTAAACCTGTAAATTGCGTAAATTTTAAACGATTACTGCATCATGAATTGGCATTGCATCAGTAGGTACCCTTCTGGTGCCCTCCGTTAGAATCTCAATGTGGTTTTGTAAATTAAAAATTTCATAGTGTCATAATCTTTGGGGAACTATTCTAGGTAGCATTGTAATATGTGGTGGTTACCGAATTGTTTTTTGTTTCAACTGTTAGGGCTATTTATAATGACAAAAGCGTAACGGTGGGCGCTTGGTGTTTGATGCGAATGCCAATGTTTGGGCGTACGTGCCTCTATAAACGTTAGTTTATTGGCAGTTCGAAATTTTGAAGTGTGAAATTCATCCAGTCCATAATCTCATACCCACACAATACACATACTTCGGTTGAACAAGTCTTCGTATAAGTTTAACGGTGAGAAATTCCTGGAATTATTATCGAGAATCATATCTCGGGCCGCTCGGGATCGTATTGTAGCTAATAATATAAGAAGAATTAATAAAAGAGCTTTCGCTAGTTTCGCTCATTTAGAATTGTTGTCATACGAAGATTACAGATTAATGTCGTAGATAAAAGCCGGAACTAAGTGTATAGCTTATCTAGCTGATTTATACGATTACAAAGCTGCTCATAATCGTACTTTCAACTCAAGTGCCTTGACCTTTGTCTTTTATTTACCTGCCTTACCCATTAGAGGCACTACGAGCTACGAGGCTCCACGCAAATTTGCATAATTGCATATTGCACACATGCACGAAGCGGAACTGTTGATGTCCTGCTTAGTATTTACGTATGTACGCAATATGTGGTTTTATGGCAATGGGTACCTAATGTTTCTAGTGTTAGCAGGTGGTAAATAGTTGTTACTTATTAATTCTCAAGGTAAGAACTAAAGACTTCAGTTCTATCCTATCTGTCAAAACCTAAAATGTTAAATTATTATTCGTTATCATTTCATGGTTTGTTGATATTGCGTGATTAACAGATTTATTATCGTCTTTGTAATTCTTATGTTATTGCTGATTCTAATCAAAACACGTTTATTTCAAATGCTAACAGCTTTTTCTTACTGCACTTAAAATTCATCATATCCAATGCTATCAAGACGTGTCTCAACGTCAGGAATCCGTTGGATTGGAATAAACTGGCTTCCAATTAGCAGCTTGCTTCATGTTTTTGCATTATTTCATCAAGTGATGGCTTTGTAGGCAGCCAATTATTTCTGCGGGCTCTTTCTTATTGTACGTGTCTCATTGTAAGCTGTAGGTAAAATGCTCGTGGGAGCGTATTAACTCGTTTGTGAATATTGCCTTTGGGTAACCATCTCGTAAATTTTGTGGTAGGACATCGCAAAACTATCAAAATTACAACAGTGTCCATTGAATTTGGAAACTTGTAGCTACTGATTTCCGAACTTTTGACTTTCTTTCAGCCAGTCCTACAAATTTAGGTGATGTTTCAAAGTCAAATTAGTCCTTTTATTGGATAGAATTTTTGAGTCACTGTTCGAGAGTGTTTTGACCGCTTGGTGTGCAACAGGTTGGCGGATGTAGGTGTCCGCAAATATTAGCGCTTGCCTAATTCTCTACCTATAGACGTGTTTACCTTATTACCTAATCGAATAGTAAACTTCGTACTTTATTTTCGTCTTGAACAAACTCTCGGTCCACTATTGACTATAGGTATTTATCGTGGGTTTAAATTGCTTAATTGTTATTGAACCGCCGATTTGGGAACTGCTCTCAAAACTTGTAAAGATTAAGATACGCCTATTACCTACGAGTAGATAAACGGCAACGGCAATTTTAGACGCGAAATGCTGCTAAGTGTTATTTAGTAATTGATTATAATATTGTTACTAATCACAGTACAATCGATACCTATTGATGACGTTTCAGATAAATTTGATTTCAAATTATTTTAGTTCTCTCTAGCGCCATCTACTAACAATTGCATGCAATATTTCTATATATTCTAAACTATGTGCCTCAGAGCCTGGTTCACCATCTTCAAGTTAAAGTTATCTACTCATCGCTTAAATTGAATTTTATCCAGTGAAAACTGTTCTTAAAGATATTACTCGAATTTGATACATTTTTACTCTTAAATGGGTACGTATTATAACACCATATCGTTCAACTTTTATTTCTTATCAAGAATTTACTGCCCATATTGTCGTGACAAAAAATGGGCGGCAACATTATTGTTGCGAAGATAAACGTCAACGCGCTTAAAGATTATCTTTGACGGGGATTAATAAAAGTGTCACCTTTAAAATCCTTTCGTAACAATGGATTCTAGAGAGTTCAACGACACCGAGTATTATTTATGATTATAACACGAGTAATCTGAAACACGCGGTTGCGGCGAGGCTGAGGTCGCGATCGGTGCGCGTGCGCAATATGAATGGATCTCCCCCCACAAGCCGCGATCTCGGTATCAATGGACCGCACGTGGCTATCGATACTATTTAAATCCGATTGCAGCTACGCTCTATAGCCTTTCAGGTAAGATAATGTCGATTAATTTTAAACAATGATCAAAAGATAACTTGTATTCAAGATACCTATAATAAATTGAGGATAATAACTCGATAGTACCTTTTTTCTTTCTCTAGCATTCCCTATAATATTCGAGTGAATTGTAGAAATACACATAAGTACAAGTACAAGCTAGTACCGTGTGGGTATCCGTATACCCACATTATTTGCTGTCTGATAAAATCAGTTTGACACTAATGAGAATAAAATGTCACCGTTGCAAAATGCACGAACTAACAATAGTATCGTAACAATGACGTAACTCATTGGAATCAGAGCATCAAGCGGCAGTGGGCATCGCCATGGTATCGCGAGTTATCAGCGGGCGGCCGGTCACTGATATAATTGACAGTTAAATGCCCTATTACAGCTGGATGTAATTGAGTGGACGGCAGACATGATACTCGATGTAGCTCGCGCCGCTCCGCCCACGAGCGCCCGCGCACCCGCATTCAGTCTCAATTCCAAGTTTATTTTTCTTCCACTATAATGTGAGTAGTAAGCTTTCGCATCCATGACGGTTATAAATAGGAATTTAAAAATCGATATCCACTTTATGAAACCAACTTTTACGATTATCACTAGAACATAACTTCTCTACTTCGGAGAACATCTAAACCGTTATTTTCACCAGAATTTTCCAACAAAGCTCTCTATTTGCGGCCTAACCTTTACCCAGATCAGATACTAACCGCGCTCTGTCTGAACTATTCATATAAACACCTTTAAATAAGTGTAGGTATATAGCGATTCTTTTATAAGGTAAACAAGGCCGCCAAAGTGGATCAAGCCTACAAATTCAATGAAGTGGGCACTCTCTCTATATAGAAAGATCAATGAAACTTCATGGCCAGATTATTTTTGGTTCTGTAAAAACCATTAAAAATATATCTCAGCTCGATCAAAACAGGCAAAGTTGTCGGTACACCTACTACGTAAATAGAAGTCATAGAAGGTGATAACGGGTGACTCCTTCGTAGACCTAATCAGGAAACTTGGATGGACATGTATGGCAATCTTATGAGCGAGGTTTTAGTGACCATATTCGGATTCCCTTATCTATTAAGCTAATTGCTTAATCTAACAGATTGTAAAAAAGGATTCCAGAGCAATCGCGTTACGTTGCAGCAGTAGGGAAGAAGTCGATTTACATATTTGGCACACTCAAGTTTTTCCCTAGGAAGTGGTCGGATGTCGCTCGAAGAATGTACATTGCTGCTAGCTAGTTTTACGTAACTGTAGACTACTGGATTGTTTTGCGCAGCTTTTATGTAATTAAAGTAAATTGCGCGTTGTTTTTTTAATTTCTGTCTAGTTTTCCTGATCACAATATACAAATTACGTATGATCACGTATGATGGATTAAAATGACGTTTGCGGTTAAAGGCAATATGGGTGTGTACATTCTTATATGAATCACTACGTGGTATGATCGCAACGGATCTAAGTGTTTGCGGTGTTATACGTGCACTCTAGAATTACGATTGGCGGCTAATGATTCACACGATTTACATACTCGTCTGTATGGAAAAAATCTTCAAGGATCTCTTAGGTTTGTAGTGCCTTCTCAGAAACCACGTTATCGATTACTTGGAACTTTAGATATTATTTAGTATGACTGTGACATCTTATTCCAACTCCATTACAATTTCTGTTTTAATCGTTATTGAGAATCTGAGATATCTATTACTGTTATTCTTTTATGTTCCTTCCCTTGCCTATCCTATGCTGTCATCTGCATGTGTTGAGAGGCTTAAATTACTCTTAATGTATTATGATTTACAATACGGTACGCTTATGCTATCACATTTAATATCATTAGAGTAGCTTAACCCAACAAGTCAAATGAATTCAAGCATCCAACGCTCGTCAATGTCACTATACGTGGGTGGCAAGTCTTATGCCCCATCGATCATCGTTTAATAAAGGAAAATGTCAACTTGAATTGTTATCTCTGTAGGTGCAAATGGGCACTAAGTTTCATATTTAACTTTCAATATCCGGCGCGATTTGTTCCCGGAGAATTTTAAGTGGCCTAAGCTCGTAAAATTAACCGGCCGGTAATGGCTGTAGCATAAATGAGAGTGGTATTTAAAAAGCGTTTGTGTAAAAGGGCTCCTAAAGAGTTGGATTGGTAAAGGTACATTCTGATTGTTGTGGGAGTGCAGGATAATGGTGTCTTTGTTTTTTAACAAGCATGCGGCCGGATGCAAGTTGGTCACAGCGTTGAGTGCCTTTTTGAACAGGGATTTAAAATTTAATGCTTGTGTTTAATATTCTCTTCAATGTTCTTGATTACTGAATTAAATTATTGAGTGTAACTTGCACAGTTGCAGAGTAAGTAAAGTAAATATTCATCCAAATTTGACATTCAGACCAAGTTCTTTGGCTGTTCAAATGCGACACGTTACTTAACCTAGCTTTCTGTGTTTATTGGTAGGCAATAGGTATTTATGTTCCGCTCCCTTCCCCGATCAATCGTCAGCTATTCGGTAGGGTTGTATACCACAAGTATGGCGTTCGTTAATCGTGTGAAAGCCAGTTACCAAGTTCGGTCGCACGTCATCGGCTCCTAACAACGTCGTGAAACTATCAAATCGTCACTTCGATAATGGGGGTATGTCATCGGCTCGACCCCCTTAAACTCTCGTTTCCGTCCATCCAAATGTTATTTCGAGACGGATGTACCTAAGTGCTGGAATAATGGCATTTCGGGATGGAATTATCCGTTCGTCTCGACAGATGGTTTAATGGCGATTAAAAACTTGGCATCTAAATGTGACTGATGTTGAATTTTATCTTGTTATGTTGATGCATTATTCTTACTTAGTTTCTTCTATAGTATTATAAAAAACTTCCGTTTAAATTTGCTTGGTTTTGGTTTTAAATGAACGTATTTCTTACCCGTCAAATATAGGCGACCCTATTTTTGCGAGGCTCTTAAAGAACGCAAAACAGCTAGTTTTACAAGCACGCATTATGTTCCCTGCTGCTCTAAGAATGATGTTACGGTAAAATATATGGCCAATCAACGAGTTAATAGCCTCTACCCACTGCAGGGGGTCGGTCCATCTGAAGGGTTTTTAATGGCTCGTTAAAAGTAAAATATGCCAGCAAGGTAATTATAAATTTGATCTTGATGACCAACTATTCAATTCAGCCGTGTTTTTGACGTAGGAGTCTGCCATTTTTTTCCTTGCTTACGGAAGGATTTTATATTTACAACTTGTTAACACACTGAGTTATTTGTGTAACTTTAAATCGTGAAGGTAACGACAGCTGACACTGTTTATTCTCGTTAAGAATACGAGGTGTCGATGGCGTCAGAGACTGGATCTCGTGTGAAACGGAGGGGGCCACTTAAAAAGATATCAAGCTTCAACAAAAACACTGAAACAGTATCGTAGGCGTTACAACATTGAGCGGGGGTCAAGAAGACCGTAGGTTAGTTTAACTACGAACTTCCGTTACATGACTGGTTAGGACGCGTGACACATTGTTTGAGCGCACGACGCGTCTTGCAATTACGGAGACGATTCAATGTGCTCCCGTACATGGGGTTAAATGAATTGTTAATTGTAACTCAATTGAGCAGTTTTAATTTCTTGATCCGAGTTCGATGATCAAATTGTATCTTTGTTTATTTGAAGGTTTTTTAAGTTTAGGTAGATATTTTTTATATTTTTCCAGTAATAGCTGCAAAAATAAAAAATAAAAATATTTGCCTGTTACGTATAGGAATGGAATAGGAAAAATTTCTGAGTCGGAAATGCTAGACCAGACATTCTTAGAAACGAATGATATACAGATGTCTTCCAGGATTTTGTTGGACATAAGGTAGTCGTAATTTAGTAAATGACTAGGACGTGACTATGATTTAGGTAGGATAAATTATATCTAATCTTGTGTAAATGTGCAAATTAACATATAAATCACTATCTGATTGAAATGCCCTATAAACGGAAAAAAAAAGATTTATTTTATGACGTCAGGAAGTTATAATGTTAGTAAGAAACAGTTTTGCACAGAACACAAAAATTTTATGAGAAAAACAGATTCAACTTTTGTGTCATCTTCTTTTACTGAATTCTACAAGTTACGAGTATTTCAAGCTGAAATATGTCTACTGTTACAGAGGGTATTTATCGTGAATTGTCTTTTTATAGACAGTTCATCCCTTGTTTCTGAGAAGCCGTCGAAGCTCGTACGTTAATTTATCGCAAATCCCACGGAAGCGTGTCAGTTGATCTCCGCGGCGCGGCGCGACGTTTTGTATCTGCCGTATCCTGCGGACGGAAGTGTGCGGATGTTGCGTCACCACCGGAAATAGACGCCCTCTGTGTCAGCGCGTGTCGTCACTACCACAACTGTCAGTGTGGCACTGACTAATCGTGGTGGTCTGACTGGGGGTGGGGCTTGGGCTGAGTAGGAGGATTGGATGCATCTGGTGGATCGAAGATTTTATTAGTATCGAATGATACGGCTGTTTACCTTGTGCATGAGTAAATAGATCATTGACTTGTCAATAAGTAATACTAATATCTGATCGTCGTATGAATGATACGATCATTAAAAATTGTGATGTCATATATGTATTTACAAGTCAACTGACACTTTTATTGTATCGAACGAACCTACCCTGTAGTTATAGTATAATGCTTTCTCATTTATTACGATTTGTTATCTTTTTGTTATGTTTAAATCGGTTTGAGCGGCGAGAAGGAAATGAGTGTCATTAAGCAATTTTTCAGAGCGCATACGTGCTCAAACTGAATGACGGGATTGTACAGTCTAGCAATAACAAACAGCTGTAAAAAGTTAGTTATGTCTGCTATTGATCACATTTAATGTGAGAGTAAATTGTACTTCAACGGAAGAGGGCTATAGATAATTTTATTCTGTACATATTTTAATCTCGCTCGAAGTAAGCGTCCTCTGTCACGGCTCGCGACTCGTTGGCTTTTTATTGCTGTACTGTAAAATATTGTACTGTAAATCTGTTCCCTTACCGCCACAGTCATGAATAAAGTGGTTTGTTTCGCGCACACGTTTCCTTTACACTCAATATTTACTATCCAATCGAACACTTAATCAACGACAGGAAGATGTTAACCGTGAGCTCGTATTTTAATCCAATCAAAATATGGTAATGCGCGAGGGCTCCCAGCGAGCTTCCACTCGCGGAATCAATTTGACTCCGCGCAATTTATGACCATGTTTTCCCAATTAACTGGCAATTCGGTGGCTTCGATTATTTCGCATAAAATGTACGGGCGCACGGACTCCCGCATCCGGTGATTACCGCCGGTGCATAATTTGTGATGCGCCCGCGCCGACCGCGGCCGTCCGTTGTACGCCTTGATTTTTGTTAGATAAAAAATGAAAGGATTTGGCTCAGCTTGCCCGCCATAACTGAAACCGAGTTTACTTGTTTGTTTTTGGCGTCCGTCCTTTTGCACCTGCGCCCGCTTTATTCTTTTTGCTATCCGCCTGTTGTAAATGAGGTTTTGCCAGAATTGCCAGCTTGAATTTTTTATAAGTTTTATTTATTTGGTTAACGATACAAACTTATATCATTCTCACAGAAAATATTGCTTTGCATTATAAGTGAGTTCAAAAATAATGCTTTCAGATCCTTCTGGCGCCGCTGGCGTTGTCGTGGCCGGGCGCGTGCCGACGGGCGGATGTCCTACTGGCAACATAATGTGGCTGCTTGATGAGCACAACCAGCCTTATGAAGGTAAGCTAGTATGTACTTTGCACCTAAGCTCTTTGTCCTATTTTAATTGTTGCTTGGATATTTAACGTAGGTACTGTGTGTCTCGTAACTAATGCAGCCGTAAATTTGTGTTTCAGATTGTGAGCAGTTGATTTGTTTTCGCTACTACAATGGCGAAAACGAAGAGTGCGTCACGGAATCACCCGTTTTGCCTACCAAATTTAGTCTCAAGAGGGTTATAGCTGCAGAACTAAAGACTCTGCCCTTACGACTTAAGGAAGGAATCTCTAGAAAAAGAAGTGGTGACCAAGTCTCGCCATTCTCTTACAACAATGAGAGTTTCGAAATGAACTCGGAAAACTCGCCCAGGGTCGAGCTAGTTTCCGAAACAAGTCAAGATATCAAGCATCTTAGCGAAAATGTCAACAAATGCTCAATTAGTAATTTAGAAAGTAATGGAACAAGTTCGGTTCTCGGACAAACAAATTGTGATTCTAGCAAATCTCTAGTTAGTAATTTAATTAATGAATCTCATTCTGTAAATAGTGAATCTCAGTGTTTTATAGATTCAAAACCTACGTCGTCCGGTGTGAAGAAGAAGTGCCCTCCACCAGTCGATACAGGAGGAGGATCGTCTATAAATGGCGTTAAAAAGAAATCAAAACATAACTTTTCTTTAGAATCTCCTACCTCACCAGACACTGAATATTATAAAATATGGTCTCCAAAGAATCCTTGTAAAATAATGAAATTTGTCTATGATGTTGAAGGTGCTAATGTTCCCAGCGATGCAGAAAAATCCCCGGTCCCACCTCTGCCACCTAGACAATCGCATAAGCCACTGGAAAGAATGCACGCATTATCTCCGCCGCAGGTACCAAGGCATAGAAAACCTAAAAAACTGACCAATCCTGAAGATTCATTTGCATTTGAATTAATAGACACAGATGAACATTTCTTTTCTGACAGTAATATTACAAGGTCAGCTGAATTCGTCGAAGTATTAAATACTTTCAAACCTGGCGAATTTTATACCGGTGAAGAGTTACCAGCACATGCGGCTTCAAGTATTTTTAAATTTTTGGAGCGTGCTAATGTTGCACCACTGGCGACTCCCGAGACAGATGGCAGCTTGTGTGAATCTACGGTTTCCTCAGCAAAAGCACCAAAAGTAACGGATGACGGGAAAACAGAGGAAGCATCCGATAAACTGCACAATCATGGTAAAAATATATTTTTTATTAAAGATATAGGACCTGATAATTATATAACGACAACATTTGCAAGGAAGGATAAAGAAGCCCCTTCAAGTGATAGCGTTGATGGAGGCTCCCATCTAACTCCTAATCATGCAAAATCGGAAGAAAAAGCGCAGCATACGTTTCTTAATGACATAAGCAACAGTTTAGATTTAGAAGACGATAATAGAAACCAAATTGAGGAAAAAGAAATTACAGTTTTGAAAAGTCACAAACCGCTCACAAGGCAAAGTTCCGGCCGGGCAAATACACCAACAATGATAACAGCTTTTTTAAACTCTTCTCATGTTGAGACTTCCAACACAGAAGTTGACAATAACAGCTCAAATGCGCCAAGTTCTTGTAATTCCTCACCTTCAACGTCGCCAGTGGAGGAAAGTAATAAAATGCCAAGCGTTGGAACGATGATAATGAATAGAAAATATTCATGTGATAGTTCTACACCAAAACATTCGAGCCTTCCTAGGCATTTATTGAAAAATCTTGGATGCGAAGGGACCCCGAGCCACTCACCACAGCGTTCGCCAAATCTATCTTATAAGTTAAATAACCCAGACAGTCCTATAAGGCCGCATCCGAGAGTTCTGACGCGAGTCGCAGCACTAGCAGGTGCGGGGATGCCACAGTGTCCTCCGACACCCACCCATCACGCCCGCAGGCCGCGCCCCTTGCCTCCACCCGACCTTCACCCGCCTCCAATACAAAACGCAGATAGTAGAGATCCCGAAAACTTTGAAATGGTGGAATTCACTGGTGAACTAAGAACGTCTGAGATTAGGTCACCGAATTTAGAATTTGTTAATAGCAATCATTTTACAATAGTGCATGCCGGACCGCCAGATGATGTCGTGGTTAGGAGACCTCCAGCTGATGAGAGTGACGA
>DWBW01000346.1:0-10719 GCA_018231125.1 Spialia spio | reverse complement strand
GACATGAATGAGTCTTGAAATGTTTCCTCTACGAATTATTACTCAATTTCCTTCTTATAAATTAACAGCAAATAGGTATAAAAAAAGGAATAATAATTATATTATTATTGACAGAAATACCAACCACAAATATGTAGTTTATAATTAAGAGAGAATTTACTTCAGCTTATACTTTTATATGTTAACTTGAACGTTTTAAATAATAAAATGTAAGATATGGAGATGATAAAAATTCCTCGCATCCGACATCAGCCTTAAAAGATGGCATACCTAATTATAATTACCTTCTTAAATATCAATTTAATAATTCAAACCAAACACGTGAATTGTTAACAAAAGTCACGAAACCATGTACATGAGAGCTTGTAAATAATTCATCTCGGTGATTTTAGTGAATAAATGGCTGCTACTCATTACCGTAGCAACGGTAGTTAGACGAGTCTCGAGCACATTTGTGTGTACAGCGCGATTTCCCTAATTAAGTACCCAGTGGGTGTCGTGGCACTGGTGTTCGGCAGACTTCGGCATTCGGGTATTTGCGATGTCACTCGTATTTCGTATCAATCCAATGCCGATGGCACGTTTACAAACTGAGCAATGTAGCATTTAAGTTTAACGTTTGTGCTCGTCTGAAGTTAGCGGTCGACTGCATGTTTTAACGAGCTGTTTTGGTCAAAGATTCGATCTAAAATGCCGAAGATTCACCCAGAATGGTTAGTCCTCATCCAGAACTTCATTAGTGAAAACTGTTAAATACTTAGTTTAGTTTGAATGAACTTATTTCAATGCGTTTAAAAATGAGCTTTACATATTGTATTTATTTATGCTTCAGATTTAATTTAGAGTTTTATAAATTAGGAAGTAACGAATATTTTGATACTGCTTGCTTGCTTCAATTCTTTGTTAATTCTTTGACGGCAAATTTTTAAGAATAATTTGAAAACACACGGTGGGGACTCATATACATTTACTAATGTGTTAGTCCGAAAATCATAATGTTATTAGGTACACGTGTTAGATTATGAAAGCGTAGTGTGACAAGCGTGGTGAGTGCCCCCGAGACTGATATAGCGTGTCGCTGAACTGTGTATCTATCCATACATATATCATTATATTGATTCATAATTATCTGTTTTCGTTGTGGTTTGTGACAGCTTAGCCTATAGGCTACCTATAGGTAAATACCTAATCTGCACGCATTTTCTCACATTTGTCTCATAAATTTTTTAACTATTCGTTAAGAATACTTAGGTAATGATGGCAATTCTGTTAACAAATTTAATTATAAAAAATTAATATTCTATGTAGTATAAAAACGAATGGCTATTTTGTGTGGTCATCGCATCACGAGTAAACGGTTGGAACAATTTCACTGATTCTTTATCATTTGTGTTAATTATTGTCACGAGAGTTTTCTTATGAATGAAAAAATTAAGAAAGTTGATCGCAACATTACACCAATCGTGAAAATAAGAAAGTTGCGCGGGTCAGCTAGTTTGTTAATTATATTTTTGTGTGAAAATCTTAATACAGTTCACAGAATACATCTTCTTACCAATTTTCAATAGTATGCTTAGTTCTATACGGACAGACAGACCTAACGAATCTATAAAGGTCCCATTACTTCCATTTTTTGCGAGTCTGTGCGAGCTTTCTGAAGCTCGATACATCAGTTACACACTTATACGTCACACACGCACGTCGTCAGCGCAACGGTGAAATGTGTAGCTCGTAAACGTTAACCACAACGTGAGAACTATCACGTCTATAACACAATATAGGTACCGTAGTCCAATCAATGAAATACCCTCATAATATCTCATACAGTTACTCCGATCCAAGCCAGGTACACAACATCATGTTATTTTAGGAGATGAAAACAGCAGGAAGAGCTAATTTAGATTATGTTTCTAAACTTCATAGGTATCCTATCATGGACTTCATGGTTCTTCGGATATAAACTTATAAACAAGTAAGGAGGTACCTAATATTGTTATGTTTTTCAAAAGTTGTCTATGACGCCGCAATATGCTTTGTATGAGCGAGATTAGCGATTTACAGCAGAATTGGCAACACTGGATACTACGTTGTTGCAGCGAGCTACATATGTTTGGCGTCGTAGTGCAGCGCGGCGGCGCGTGCGCGGCCCTGGCGCAAGGTCAATGGCACGCGCCTCTCCCGCTCGCACACCGGAATTCCATATTTAAATCTCGTCCGCAGAAAAATGGCGGTCGGCTTCATTCCGCAGCCGCGCCGTGTGTACGGAGAATTAATAAAACATGCCTCTTGCTTTTTCTTATCGTTTTTTCCCAGTATCGTTAACAACTTGGTAACAGTGCAGTCTCAGTTTGCAGTTATGTTGTGTCTGCGTGCACCTTATACGGATGAAAATTAATCGTAACATTTTATATCGGGGCGTTTCTGAATTTCGCTGCCGTTGGCCGCCTTAACTTGTCCCACATTGCGAACTGGTCAATGAGTAACGGAGTCCGAAACCTGACTCGCCGAAATGTTTGCAAGTAAACATAAAGTTTGTGGAACGCATGTAATTAGGGGCCGTATCGTAAAATTGAGCTATAGCAAATTATTATGTAGCACGACACCCATGGATTGGTTTTGGTAGTTAATTTAAGTTGGAAGAGCTTCGTAGGTATCATTATGGAGTGGTCGCGGACACAATTAACTTTGTGTAGTTAAGTGCAAGTCACGGTTAATCGAACGGCTCGGATTTCAGCACAAAAGCGTAGGAGGGGTATATTAGACGACGAAGCGCAATCATATGAGTAAGCACAATGTGGAACATGGGTGTAGTGTACCGAGAGTTTTTTTGCATTTATTGGCGATATATGCGGCGTATAGATGCGTCGTACCTATTTGAGATCTAAAAGAGCTGTTTTATTTGGATAGTTTAGTACTTATTTTCAAATTCGATGTAAGTTTGGCTTTTTAATTTAAAAATGGAAAACTTATGTGAAAATAGTTCTAGATAAATGAAATTGTAAACCAATAAAATAAAATCAAAGTAGATATGTATAAAAAATTAAACAAAAGACCCATAAACCCGTTAACGACGACATAAACGTGTAGTGTAGTCAAGGACTTAAGCAAAAAAGGCCAAAGAAAACGGCTCACTCGAATTGAACGCACGAGCAATGTGGCAAAATTAATTAGTGTCCCCTCTGAAAGCGTGCACTGGAAATGTTTGAAAGCGGGGGGAATGGGGACGTGCAAGTCATCGGCATGGCGCGGCGGCGCGACGCCGACTCTGGATTTACTGAGCAATAAATTCGAACCGAGGAACAGAGAAACCTTATCTGCTAACAGCTCAAATGAACTGTCGAGCCAGGAACAACGTACCAAGGTACCAACGAGTCTTGCACCAGAAATCACGATTGTAACAGCTCTTAACTTAGTTCGAACGGTTGTGCTCACTCCAATGCATCGTATTTCTTCAGCGGTTCAAATAAAAGCGCAATCACCGCGAAAGATTTATAGAGATGGTGCTAGTGAAACATTGGACCGTATATGATCGAGTGCAACAATTACGGAGTTATAATTCTGTACAATTGCTCCTACGAACGGACTAGTAGTGCAATCATATTGGTTTTGCTTAAGAGAAGTTTTATTATGCTGTAAAAAGGGCCGCCGATTTTTTCTTTTACCAATCATAGGTACAATGTGTGAAATAGTGAATGTTTTGACAATTGATAGTACTTAAGAACTTTTTATGTCGCCTATCATTACTTTTAATTCGGATTTTTTGGACGTACTTAATTACCTTGCAAGTAGAACAATTGTAAATTTTTATCATTCTGCATTTTTCCTTTCCGTGTGGTAAAGAGTGCTTAAAAAAGTATCCTAAGTTCCCTTCACGGATAATACAGATGAAACGTCGGGAAATCTACTTAGCAGCGCACAATATTTGTTGTTGGAGTGCCTCGGGCACTGAAGTGTGTCCGCTCAGGAATGGGTGCTAAGTGAAACTCTGCCGGAGATGAGACGAATAATATTGCTACCTACTAAAACACAAAGACAAAATGTTTCATTCAAGAGGCAGAGATATCTGACAGAATGTTATTATCATGGCACAGGAAACAAAAGGTCATAGGAACTGACGCTACATTCCATTACTTTGAAAACGTGTTTACCAAACATTATTTCAGATTTAAGGTAGGTATTGACAGGGAAAGAATTCATCCAAAATCCAGATCAAGAAACAAAAAGGTTACCAAGGACAATTTCCTCTGTCACTGAGTAAGCGGTATCATCAAAAGTATTTTCATTTTCATTTCATGAACGCGAAAGCGTATAAATCTTGAGCGAAAGTATTTGTTGTATTTGAAAATTAAAAGGAACGATAGGAAGTCTCTGGGGTGGGGGAGGGGGCGCAATCACAGCTCGCCGATGGTTGCCAACCTTAAATACCAGCCTTAATTGAACCGCTTCCGTGTTGCGCTCAGCGGTGTACATAAATACACTTTACGGAAGTATTCGCCACAGAGGTATTCCTTTAACACCATCCGACGTCTGCCCGCACAGACACTGAATATCTATACACATATTATTGTCTGCAATTCCTCTAAGCCAGAGCGTGCGATATTACCTAGCTACTCCATTATAAATGCACGGAATATTCTTGGGAAGGATTTCTTTTTATTATCTATCCATTTGAAATAGGTACGTCTTTGATAGAAAGGCGTGAGTTTACATATCATGCTTTGAACGAGACTTGAATTTAAAGTGAAGCGGACATAAAAATATAGGAAATGCGATGCTCCATACAAATCGTTCTTTCATGTTTTGGCTGCAGGCGACTCCAATACGCATACGGAAGTCGAAACAATGTTATAATTCTTGAGTCTCCCACAGAAACGTCTGCTCGGTTTCTGTTGCATAAATAAAATACAAAGGAGTTGCGTTCTATCGGCCAATAAAGACGCAAATAAATAAAGGCCAACAACATCGTACAGTGCATTACACGTGCAATTTTAGGTCATAACGAGTTCAATGTTCAGTTTGTTGTAAATATGTTTTAACACCCGACACAAATAGGGGAGTGTTAAAAGATTGGCCACTGTCTGTGGCAACGTAATTGTATCCGATGTACATGTTTAGACAAAATCAGCTTAACTGTTTCAAAAGCATTGTATCTACACTCTTGAAAATATGTAGAGATGGCTTGTGTGGATTCAATTAGTGATCAGTTTTTTGATATAAGTGTTGTGTTGATACTGTAGCCAGGTTATACTATTTGATAGAGGCTTCGAGAAAACTAAACCTACTTACTACCTTCTTTACTTATGTATTTTTTTAAATAACCAATATTTAATTTCGTTTCCTTACCAAACGTCGCAAGCCAGCTATCGGGAAACATAAAGGAGATGGCAATTTGAATACGAACAAAGCTGAAACGGGTGTCGTGCGTTGAGAGATGTTCACGGAAGCTTAAAATAATATTTAGGATCGTCGCATTGGCCCGGCCCGTGAACTCGCAGGAAATGAGGCTCTCTGCCCCGTCGGGAAATTGTTCCTCCCAATCATAACGCTGAGTAAATCTCCCTGCTTTCAAAGACTTTAAAAAAGCTGGGACAGATTTATCCTTGTAAGTATATTACACGAACATTGTATTAAGGCAAATGTTTGTGAAGAATTGCTGGCGTAACGAAGTGCCGAGCTCATGGGCGCGGTGAAGATTTGATTAAAGTATGGTAAAATTATACTTCTTCGTAGATACGAGTACTTACATTGTGCATGGATTTACACCTTATTCTTAATGAAGGCAGGGATTAGGTACCTACATTCTTTCACTTTCCTGCCTATAACTACACTCTTTCTCTTCTTTCACTTTATCAATCTTCTCTTTCTCTTGTCGGTTAGAGTATTCTTTATCTGGCCTTTTTCCAGAACTTTCCCTATTTGATCCTGAAACATTCTCTTACCCTTTCTCTTCTGATTCTTCCTCTTCGACTCGTTTTTTTTCTCACTTGCCTTATAATAAATTAGGCCGGATACATTTCCAGGTTGGCAAGCCATGTTACAAAGACGAATGTAAGGAATGGGTGGTCAGAGCGTTCCCAAAAGGTCCAAGTTGGGGTCGATATATCCGTCGGGCGCATCCGATTGAATTAATCTCGGGAAGCGGTCTGGACGTACGATAAACATTTACATATGGTGCCGATGTTGATATTGATTCCGGATTCGCACTACACGCATTACATACGGAAAACTTGGTCGGTATTTGTTCTGGTTTATTTTACCGTAATATTACAAAATATTATAGGACGGTATGGTAGGAGAAGGTTTTCTGTTGTTTTTGTGCTGCTGCGATTTCGTTACTTCTTTTATTTTGTCATATTGATAAATAGGTATTTAATTTAAGTAAGTAAAGTTTAAGCAGAAACAATACAATAAATGTAAAAAAGAAAATTAAAAAAATTATGAAAGCTTATATGCCGTACGGTACCTATTGTTCGACGTTTTTTCGAGAAGGAAGGATGTTACTAGTAAATGTCTATTAGGTGTGGATGAAATGAATCGATGTAATGGGATTTGTCGTGTCGTGGTAACTCTATATATAGCTGATTGAATGAAGGCAGAGTAAGTGCGGCGAGTACAAAGAGGCAATTGTCGCGACTGGCCAACAACACACGAAGATAACGTCTACTAACACGACTACCATGCCTCTTACATAGCAATTGAACTTCAGTTAGACCCTTTTCTTGCTTAGAGCATGTGCCTAGAGAGGACCCAAAGACAATTATTCATAATGTTTTAAGAATATTCGCTGATGATGAACTTACCTAGCCACATACATAGTTATTTAAATACTTTTTTTTCATTATGTACCTACCTGAGTGTCATATGCCTGCGTGCTGTCAACTTAATAATACATACCTACTTATATTGAGCAAATGTATTGTTATTAAGCTTAGGATATATACTTAGTAAGTATATAAATACTCCTCCAAAGCATACCAAATAGACAAGCATAATCTACTGTGTAATTACTCATTCGATAACTTACTTGATAGTAATACCATACCAGCTAGGTGCAAAAGTAGATACTAAAACTAATTAAAACTGCTACAAAAATAATTAAAACCATATTATACAACTCGCATTCACTTAATTTTAATCAAAATTTTATACAAGGTAGGAAACCTTACAAGGAAATATTAAATTAAAGTTGTGGAGTAAGCTTAGCGCAACTGAAAAGTTTAATTTACCGTCGCGCGCCCAGTTTAATCATAGACAAGTTGTTTTTATTTTTCTTTCCTTAAACGATGTGGGTATCTGTACGTGGGAATCAATTTTATTCTCTAGAGGAGGAATAAAGTAAAGTACTTACCTACTAAAGTACGATACTTACTTGAGAAATGCACATTTTATACTAGTGATTAGTGATCGCTTTGTGTTCGTAATTCGACCATAATATATTTTAAAAATGTCTGTCTGATGTCAAATGGCAAAATGCAAATTCCGACCGCAGCCAAGCTATCGTGTACGTGACGTTTCGCGCCCCTCCGATCTCTGTGTGTATAATTGTGTGTAAAAATGAGTAGTAGTGTGCGTGTGTAATATTTTAGTGAATTTAAAGTAGGTACTTATTTAAAATGGTAATTATGAAAAAATGTAAGTTTCTGCACATCTTCACCATTTATAAACTTATTTACATGTGGGAAGTTTCATAATCCTACGTTCCGCTTAAGTATCTAAAAGGGGATGCAAAGTTTTTGCTTCATGTAATTTATATATAGATATTTTATCCGAGATGAGCCATGTGGTGTCAAATATAATATTATAGCTAATCCAACAAGGTCTGATCCGAAGTGAATGAGAGAACGACTGCATTTACATGACCAGATGGCTCGCCACGTTAACAAGACCACTCTGTTGGCTCCCGATGTTTAATGGCTATGGAAAATATTATTATCCCGGCTTTTTATTAAGATACTGCTTTACGAGCGGTCCGCTGCCGCTTTGCCATAAAAAACAACACCTGACCAGCTCGGCGGATATTAAGTCCTATACTTATTGTTGATTTTTTGTTGAGCGCAAACATTTTGCCTCGATTCTTGTGTACTTTACAATATTGTGATGTTGTAAACAGCGGTTTACTGAAGCGAGAGTTTGCGTTTTAAAAATGTAAGTAAGTAGGTAAGTTGATGTGCCGCGCAATTTACCTAAGGTTGTTGATGAGCTTATCATATTAGACCCTTCAAAGGAGGTATAAATTTTCGTTTTCAATGTGTGTGTTTACCACCAACAACACTATGATCTTTGATGTGGACGTAGAGACATTAGTAAAGAACGTTTACCATACCTATATCTAAGAAAAATAAGGTTCTGGCTATAAAACTTCTTGACGACGAAATCAAAGATCAAGAACAATAAGACAAAACCGTCCCATAAATAAGTTTGTCGGAATCACAAAACAAATTTTACGTTCAGAGTTATTCCCATCAAATGATAGAACCACGTAGCACGGATAGCGATTTCGTCGAACAACCGGGATGCGCCCAATTCCCGTCAATAAACGCCCCGAACTAAACCGACTCAGCGTAGGCCTCCGCAATCCATCCACGTCTATATGTCTTATAGCATAAAGCCTAGAATCGCCTAAAACACTCGAATCGTTACAACTGTTCACGAAATGCTCTTATCAAATTGACCAGTGTATTCATTTCAGTAGGAAATACATGCCGTCACTTTTCTATTATTCGTACTACAACCGCTTCAGTGCGTAATAGCCACGTATGAAAACGAACGCTCGTATTAATTAAATACCCATCAACCGGTCCACCACACAATAGTAATCAAGAGTGATGAATTACTACAAGATGGCCATTCTATGCTTAAACATACTAATAGAAACTGGAAGAAATGTTACCGACGGTTGAATTGGAAGCATTCTTTACTAGTTTCCTATTAGCTCACGTAAATTTATTACATGAAATTTGAACTAAGTATTAATTATATTTATATGTACACCTCATTAGTAATAGGATAAATAACATTTCACAGACTAGACGATTCGAAGCACTATGTTTAGTACAAATCAATATAACCTACTTTAGTACTACTAGTAACTCGATAAAACATTATCTGGCTTTACTGTGATCATGTTGCTATTAGTATTAATCAGGAAAATTGTCCGCAACATACTTTTCCTAACGACTTCAATGGAGAAATAGATTAAATTGTTTTGTCTATTTCAGAAATAGACGCGAACTCGAAACTCTAAAGAACTAGTCTGGACTTATCTGTCTTGTCTGATTTCCTTTGTGTAAATAAAATGTTTGCTTTTTCCAACAGCAACACACAAAAGAAAATCGAGACAGAAGTCCTAACTAACGTACAAACCTCGTATTAAATAAAAAGGGTACAAATTTATTTCTTTTAATGCTATGATTATAATATAAGAGGTATAAATGATTAAAATGAAATGTAAATGTATTTATACCATCATAAGTTGCAAAACAGTAGAAGACCACCTGATGTTAGGTGCTCACTGAACTGAACCAACAAATTTCCTTCATGAATGAGATCCCACGCTAATAATTCTAAACAAATCTAAACTAATGACAGATTGAATTAAACTATGCGTCGTATGGCATGAAACTTGAAGCACAAATACTTATCGGTACTGGGAATAAAGTCCAAAGATTGCTTCAGGTCGCTGGCTCACTGGTATTGAGGTCAGGAATGCCGTGGCACTGACTACCGCGGAATTGGTTAGCGTTCGAGAATCTGTCAATTCCTGACGTAACCTTGCAGGATTCCATTGACTAAGTTTTAGCTCAATACAGTGAATGAAATCGTGCAATTTTGGAATTAATTATTTGTTCCGGATTACTTACGTCAGGTCACATTTCAGAACAAACTAGTCAGAAACATTAAACAAGTATGGGAAAAACTTGCAAAAATCTCCTAATTTTGTAGTGGAGTTCAGTTTTTTAAGAAATCAATAGGTACTTATCTCCTCATTTGAAAACACATTTTTTGTTCAATTTACGTAGGCATATAGATTGTAAAAATTCATTTATGCGTGTCATGTATTCAAAGTTAGCTGATTACAACAAGCGATAACAACTGACACTATCTTTATTAGTTACGTAATAGTATATGACTTAGCAACATGAAAAAATTATGGTAACATAAAGTGTTTTTCATGTTGTTGCTTTAGGTGGAATAGGTAAAGTATAAATTTCACATAGGTAATAACTATATTTTATTTACATAATAATGTTGAAGTGATTTATTTGCGTCAACCTAACTACCTATATTTAGATGGTAATTTAAATAACACAAGAGGTACACGAGTAATACTCCTGATAATATCGTTCTATATTTATGTTTTCTATTGAAAATATACCTACCTACCTACGTATTTTTGTAATCTTACAGAATACACATACACTTCATCTTAGTGTTAAAATTTAATTTTTTTTACTTATAATCAGGTATTAAAATAGACACAATAAACATTAAAAACAAAATACATACATATATATACATACCTCGTACTTACACTGAAGAAACATGATATTATTTTCTTACGGCATTAAAAATTGTAAATCATTATTGAAATCAATATCCTTTTTGTCCCTCCACGAGGCTGCGCAGCGCAGAGGTTGGATGCAATGACGACACCGCTAAACAACGTGACCTCAAGAGCCGCGCTGAATCACCGCTGCATTCTTGCCGGCGCATAGTGTG
>DWBW01000345.1:0-10726 GCA_018231125.1 Spialia spio | reverse complement strand
GTCGTCGCTGCAACATCCCGTCTCGCCAATTACTCTCAGCGCACTTCCTGAACGATTCTGGTCGCGAAGATAGATATGAATGACTTTGTCTACGATCTGTAGGAGGAATTGGAATCGTAGTTCTTATATTTATAGAGCAACACTGACTGGACAGTTAGTGAATTTCGTCGAAGTCAGTCCTGCTTTTGAGCAGGGTATCCAAAAAATGATTTTATAGCTGAGAGATATAGCTGAGAAATACTTATAACATAGAATCTTAGCATCTATCTTATTAGAGCATGTATCCTGGCATTACGATTACCCAAAAATGAGTTGACAATCAATTTAGATCGTATCGAACGGGCTGTACGTTAAATTTTATACCAAAGCCTTTACATAAACCTCCACTCCATTATCACCTCCAGCCAACTTCTTAAACTTCTTTCTCCACATCGACTTCATTATACAACTTAACAACGTGAGTCATATTAAACGGGTTGATTACAACGGAAATCAAAATGAATTAATAATCGCGGCATTTGTACACGCTGTACCAAAATATGCAAATGAATGAAAAGGACAGGATGTGTACACAGGATGAATGATATAATTTGTGGCCAAGCTTAAACTTATGACATTTTAATTAAGGCTGGTAGTTTTGCAATAAATTGAATGCATGTATACTCGTACATAGACAATAGGTACCGGTTGAGCGTTACGAGTACATTAATTTTTTGCTTTATGTATTAGCAACATATATTTCCTTTTAAATTTCAATATGTTGGTACATTATTATTAGATAAATGACTTGGTGTGTATCTACGTTATTGCGTTCAAACTTGACGCCATAAAATGCATTAATTTACGTTAAATACTTATTAGATGCTAACAAGAAAAAAAGTTGTGATATTATTACTTATACCTATCTAAATGTTACCACACTCATCGCTGTATTTAGGTTTATGAATAGCTACATGAGCCTCCATGTACCTACCTACTGTAAACAAATTATAAAGAACAAACCACCAAATAGAACAACTAACCACCACGCGTCAGCTAACACAATGTTTGTTCACATTTCTACTCAATTAAATGGTTCGTTTCATTCATGCTTAATTATTACGAATGCACAACTCTCCCAATGTAGGCTTAACCAGCCTATAAATAGACGCTAATATTGTCCGATGCGTCAACCTGCCATACCACATTGTCGCGTCGAGTTTCTCATTTATGAATGAACTCACAGATCGAGCAACTTCCGGCTAACTGTTGAGATAGTACGACACTCTTCCTGGTTCCTGCTATGGTATCTTTAATTACGCACCAGTATAAACAGATCGATGTTTTACATCTCGTAAAATGAATTTGTTTTCTATCACTCGGGTAATAAAGTTCACTTTCTCCAAATCCAGCCATCGATTGGACTCCATCTCGGCTCTATCGAGATCGTTCGAAATATGAATAAACATATTCTAAAACCGAGCAAACGGCTCCAGTCATTGATACATTATGAGCCATAATGCAGCGTGATAAAGCACCAGTTGGATTAATGTCATCTGAGGTGTTGGCGACTCACGTCCTGCGAAACGTGTTTTTTTCCTTCTCCTTCCCGGCGTTTCACCGTTACGCAATATATCGTAAATAATTAGCGGAAGGCGATATTCCCGTGTCTTATGGAGATGTCGATTTTCTGGTTTTTAGCCGGACGCTTCCTATCCGTCCGCCTAACAGTACCTGTCGTTGATACCAGGCGATCTCCATATTTGACTAGTTTAGTAAAACGTGGTCTTTAACGTCGTCGTTAATATAAATCGTGGAAGCGTTATCCGGTGACGCCTTGAATGAAATTTATTTTTATCGTCCGAGTTTAGTAACGTAGGTATTAATGAAAGTAAACTAGTTCAAGTTCTTTCGTTCCTTCAGGTTTTAAGGAACAAATTTTTATGTTTGCTTTACTCGTTGGCTTGCTTGTACATACCCGTACGTAGAAATGCTTGTCAACACTTGATGCAAAAAGCATATTATTGGCTTCACTTAAACGGAATCCGCTGATAGATGGGCATGATCAGCATTGCTGGAGATTTTATTGCCAATCTGAGCGATGGACGTGTGTTCACGTCCACGCTTTTTACTCTGCCGGTAAATGCTCGTATAACTTTTACCAAATTGCGCAATTTGGACCGCCTTTAAGCCCTTAGTGATGATCAAAGTGCACTCTTATTTGTTAAATGTCCACATAAATCATTCCATGATAGCATATCTTTAATGATTGAGATACCGTTTCCGAAGTAGCTTAAAAATTGAATTAATTATCAATAAATATATAAAAGTTTTCCCACGAGTCGTGCTATGGTCCTAATTCATTCACGAGGCTAAAACCGCATATATTTAAGCTAGTCATAACAGTTTTTACGCGTACGCTTTTGATGGATACGACAGAACCAAATCACGGCTTGGTGGCCAGATTAAGATGATCTGCGGAAGGAGATGGTTTCATTCATTTGTTTAGTGGGAGACAGTGATTGAGTGTGGTAGGTATGGAGCTGTCTATGTTGGTCGTGCTTTTGTTCTCACGATGGCGCTCGCGACACTCATTCGGACCAAATTATAAATGTTGTAACACGGTTGGGACCGGTCCATCGGGGTTTTGACCTCCATTATATCTCGATTTTTTCTTAGACATCATTTCTATTTTTTAATAGACGATATTAGAAAGGTTACTACATGAAAGGAAATCAAATGATTGTATAGATCAAAAGGAGTATAAGAAGAAATACCTAAGTAGGATACAAGACTCTTCGTTTACAATGTTCCCATTGTCAAGGGCGTATCAAAGATCACTTATAATATAAACTCTACTTTGTAGCAAAAAATAACGAGGATATCAATCGAATATTTACTTTTATGCTGGGAAGAGTAATATCGTTGGTATTAAATTCTAATTTTATGCATATCAACGCAACGGTAGCCAAATGGGATGATGGTATCTTGTCGTTGCCCAAGATTTTATCTGTCTCCCATCGAAGCTTCTGAAATCTTTATACCCAATGTTGACTTTACTACGATATATGTTTCCTTCAAAAATACGTTTTAGTAACTTCGAACGTTTGTTTATTTAATTAGAGATTCAAACATGAGTGACTGTTATACTAAGAAAATAAATAAATACGTAATTAAAGTTTTACTAAGACTATGTAGAGAGTAGACGCCTTGAAACCGAAAAAAGTACCTATTAATTTATATAAAAAAGCATTATAGGTAGGTACATTATGATGTTCATGCTCAATTATATTATTATGTATGCAATACGTATTATGTATAAATCAAAGAGAAAGATTTGTAGCTGTATTAATATGACATGTAATAAGTACATATATATAGTCACCGAAAATTCTTTCTGTGTTTTGAAGTCGGTAAGAAAATTATAAGATATAGCATAACGTATGTACATCTCATCAGTATGAGTTTGAGATCCTCCTATCGCCAGGCATATTATTTAATTAAAAAATGCCTACACCTACTCACGGATACATTTTTATTTTAACGATTTTTAGGGTTACGTAGCTAAATGGCAAAAAAAACCTTTGTAGATTCGTCATGTCTGTCTGCCTGTTTGTCTGTCTGTCTGTTCATCCGTCCGCACGTCCGTCCACCTTTCTGCAAAATTATAAAAGCAATACTGTTGAAACTTAGTAAGGAGATGTATTCTGTAAACCGCATTAGGTAAGGTTAGCCGCAATTTACTTTTATTCAATCAACTACGAACTACAAGAACTTTTATATTAGGTTACTTGCTGCGGAACCCTTCATGAGCAAGTCCGACTAGAACTTAGTAGGTTTTTTTATTTCAAAGCTCGATGGAGCGCAGTGAATTTTGATAGAAGTCGTATTTCACGGTTTATGTCCAAATGAGATTATATCATTTGATATGTGGAGTTATCTTCTAATATCTAGTAGTAATTTTAATTTTCAATAATTGCCGTTTTAAATTAAGATGATCAGAAAAAGTTTGAACAGTAAATTAACTTTTATTTTAATAGTCTATATGGTTCTCCATTACTTATACGACAACATATTGAATTTCTATATAATTTCCTTGCCCATATTCATCAGGTAAAGAAGTCAGATAATGGTAACAATTTAATCAAGTTCGGAATTCAGTCGATTTTATAAATAATAAAATAAAATGTAAGATTTTTTTAATAAAAAGCAAATAAAAATAAAATCCTAATGTTTGAAGAATGACGGAACAATTTTGAGACTATGTACCTACTCGTATGTGAGTTATTTGAACATAAGACAAAAAACACCTATTGTGCCTTTTATCGGGTTTACTATTTACGCTGGAATTTCAAGTTGGTAGATAACATTGATGTGGTTTTCCCATAGACAATACGAGAGAAGAGAACACATTGTGGGTACTGTGTCCTTCGTGACTCATTGTTTTTTTACAATTGTTGGTATTGGTACCGATTCATGTTGGTTTAGCAAACAGAGAGCACTCTTGATAAAAGTGAACAGAATACAGAAAACATACGAATACATTTAAAAAAACTGTATAGCAATTTTAAACACGACTACGACTAAGAATTGACTATTATTATATTAGGTAAAGGCAAATAAATGGCTTACTGTGCGCATTTGCCCCATTAACTAAGCCTATTATATCAACATTTTGATACATATGTACATATTTATAGGTACTGGTATACTGAATGTGTCGCACATTAAAATCTCATGTAGCAATCTCTACCAGCATTCTGTTTTGGGGTCAAACGCCGTATTTTCAGTAAAGCCCAAACAACGTAGAGTCTAGTACCACTACCGCTAATGTCCTCGTCACAACATCATACATCTTCTCACTATGGTACCACAAACCGGCCTAGAATTTAGAATGGTACAGTTAAGTGGAAACCAAACAAGTACGATTTCATTCATGGATAGCCAGCACGCCAGCAGTCGCCCCTCCTCCGGCCGAGCGCTCAATGAGCGTATCATTCATACATTTAATGAACCGAGATACTTGCTACACAGTAATTTATTCCGACACACATCACTTCATATGAATCAGTACTTGTGTTTCACTATTGAAACCAGTTTGTCGTATATATAGAGAGATGGTAGTGTCGGTACGTGATGCTCTGTAATGCTGCAAATTGTCAGGCTTTCGTAACCATCTCCTCCTTTATTATTATTACGCTGTTTTTTAGCTTGACGTGTCGGTTATATCTTGTTTCTAAAAATGAACAACCATTGATGATAACGAAATGAAAGAAAAAACCTTTTAATGTATGCAAAGTAACACGTCAAAGCTAGTAGGTACTTCTTCTGAGAAACTAAGGAATATATGTACATATAATAGGTACCTAGTATCGATCAAAACTTGACATGTGTGAGAGCAAGCCAAAAACCTTTTTAATATTCATATGTATATTGGTGCTGTCAGGAAATTAAGTGATCACAAATTAACATATTGTGTGAACTACCAATTAATTATACGAATATAATAACGGGACAGGCCACAATACATTTAATTACGGAACTCTACATTTAATATGTAGTGTAGGTGCTAGTTGCAAAAATGCCTGTATCCTTTTGGGCAATACTTTAAATACATGACATGTTTAACTCGTTTTATATTATTATCAAATGGATATAAAATGTAGAAAAATAAAAATGCTTTACAGTTTTTAAGTCCTATCAAAAACTCTACAGTCATAATCTCTATATTTTTAACAAATCTTTCTGATGTGGGTAGGTAACTTAGCAACTCTTCAAATGCTTGCCCAATACTGAGGAACAACAACCGGGGAAGGCCAGGAGCATTTATTCCACCATGGTGCTCCAATGCAGATTGTTGGAGTTGAGATCAGACAACTTTTTAAATACCTAGACTAAAAAACATACCTACCTAAGTACTAATGTAAGACATTTAGAATTTCATGAATTTTAATGAAAGGGAAGGGTTAAGGGGACGTTACATTAAATTTTATCCATTACCTACTCTTATTAAGCATGAGGGCTTTAAAACCAACTAAAAAACAGACCTAAATGTTACCAAACCGCAGACCAAAGAAATACTTTACAATAGTTTAGGTACATCTTACGTTTCAGTATATCTATTGTGCGTAAACACATTTAAAACAGCCTGTGTTAAAGAATACGAGTAAACAAAGGCGTTGAAGCATGTTCCGTTGGTCGAGGCCGTGTTGACACTATCGAAAGCAAGCTCAAACAGATCGGACCTCGTTTACAACTTGTATATTTCGAAAAGTCAATTTTGCAATTCATGGAAAATCCAAGTACCTATTTACTATAACTTTTTTATGTAAACAACATTATATTATCATCATAAAAACAAACAATTATGCTCAAAGAGAATTTCTTACATCCTTACATACCTTACACCGATGTGGAGCTTTTATAAAGCTCATAAACTGTAGGAGGTTTGTTCTAAGACTTTTATCGTTCGATTTTTCTATATTATGCGGACTGAAAAAGGTATCTTAAAAGATGAATAAAAAGACCTAGTTACCGAGATTATTTAAATTAATTTTGAGCTTTACAAGTGACAAGGTTGTTAAACTTAAAGAATTTTTTCCCACTGCTGGGCACGGGTCTTCTTTCAATCAGGGGAGTTTAGGTTATGATAGGTTAGTCCGGCCAGATGCGGATTGGTAGACAGTTGGATACAGCAAGTGATATAATTAACTGCTTAAAATGCACATAACTTAGAAAAGTCGTTGGTGCTTTCCTGGGTTTGAACCAGGACCTCTCGAGTTAGAGTCCTAATTCAACTTCTGGGCTATCAAAGCTTAACTACATAACTAAAGAATGTTATTTGTCAATCAATATCTCATTAAGTTGCATTCATTAATTGGTTCTTAATTTTATCAAAAGGAAGTTTTTCGTAATCGCAATTTTCAGTCACTAGAGAATTTTATTTATTAACCTTTCGTAGCCCGACTGATCATGATCTTGAACAGCAACTTCACTTCCTTCACACGACCATTCAGGCTTTAAATCGTCGTAAATTTGTTTTAAAATTTAAAACCGAATTAATTTAAATGATAACTTTTACCAAAAGTCGATACGTGACGATCGGCACTGTTTACAAATATTCTCACGCTACTTCTCTCTGGGACACGTCAATAACCAAATCGCAAAACGAGATATTCGCATCGAATTATTTTGCGGGGGCCTGTCTGATCACATATTCATCGTCTAGTTTATCTGGAGCTCTGATTGAATTCTTCGGCATCGTTTTTTGGGAGCAGATTGAATGAGGGTCATGAATGGTGCTGGGTTCGCGGTAGGTTGGCGAGCCGGCCGTCAAATGGCGGTAGGCGTCGGAGGCGATGATCGCGCGATACGCAGCCGCGCGGTGACGCCGCGACATCGCGCGGGCTTCCGTTCCCGCCAGCGACGCCGTGGGAACCGCTTTATTTTCGTATTTAAATACGACCCTCATTAAACTGGTTTCGCTCAAAATTCGCTGCCTCCTTTCGACGCCTTTTACTCAGCTTTTTATGGTTCCGTTCGACATTTTACTGTTTGAGATTTTTTAAGTCTAGACTGCGGCTCGAATAATGGTGGGATGAGGCTTGAATTACGCCGAATAGGACCGCGATTCTTTTCATTTCTAAGAGCTTGAAATGGTAAATGACGAATGCCTAACAATACATTTTACAATCCTCCAAATTAAGTTTTCAGTGTTTTGTTTTATCTTTACGTTTTAAATATTTCTAAAGGTACGATATTGAAGGGACATAATTACATAACAAAACAATAGGTATCACAGTTCGTGCATGTACACGTATGTACACTAAGTACATGCCTCGATTTTAGATCACATTTTTATCTTCAATAGATAAAGTTCGCATGACGTAGGACGAGTCATATTATGTATGTACCTATTTGCATTTTGTTAATCCTTTGAGAAATGCTCGGTAATAATAATAACTGGATTTACGAAATCTTAGATTAATAAGCTTACGCATAACTTGTTCTCTCACTATGGCAGGTTACCATAACGTAAACGAATTGGTGAACCATTATAATATTTAATTAACACGAGGCAATTTATGTTCGTAAGACTCCGTATAAATTTATTGCTATGAGCGTTAAGAGTAGGTACTTTGGTAATGTATTCCTCTAAGTTATGTTTATGATTTCTTTTAGTAATAATGTCGGCTATTAACGTTTCTAATTAAATATCAGTAGATATACGGAAGCAAATTGATTTTTTATAAAGTTCAAGTTTGACCATATTGATGATTAGGTAAGTAATTAATTTAGAGTACGTACTTACCTATTATTAGGTAGATATAAATTACGTGAAATAGTCGAATTAACCTTACCAAATTTACACTTTGTTATCATGCATTACTGTCTCACTGCTGGGCCCATGTCTCCTCTCAAACAGCAGAGGGGTTTAGGCCATAGTGCACCACGCTATGCGTTATGCAATTAGATATCACTAGCTGTGTCCACCAATCCGCAGGATAATTTAAAAACAATCAAATAGCATCTCATCTTTGTTATTTTTACGGCCAATTATACCCGATCGCCTTTAAAAAAGACCATTTAACATTACAAACATTGATTTAAGACTATTAAACTAATCTCTTCTATTTCAGTAGTAGCAGTAAGTTGATTAACTACGAATATAATTAAAAACCTGTAACACTTAAATATGTCACAAGATTAGGAGATCGTATATGGAGCAGTTGAATAGCTTTAACAAATGTAGATTATCAATTATCACATACGAATATCCACCCTCAGCATCGAGGTACAAAAGACTTAAACGCATAAACCTCTACTTACAAGTAAAACCTTAATGCGAAACCCAATGAAAGCGGAAAAATGGATAAAAGATAAGGTCCTATATTATCATATTAATTATGTTAATACGATATCGAAGGGTTGCTTATGCGTTGTAATGGTCCGCACTTCCCCACGGTGTCGTCTTACACCGGATGACAGGTAACCCTGCATCACAAACGATAAGCTTCCATTCCTGCACACAGTACAAGCCATTAGACACTCTATTATCTAAGTCATAAAAACTAGTCTAGCTCAACCGGAGTGGGTGCGGCGACTAAATTTGTAACTTTCCTCGAAATGGCGTTTCTAAAGTTAAGGAAAATGTTACTTTGTATGCTGTTGTTACAGTTCATTTACGGAATGGCCTCGTAGGGTGGGTTACCGGAAGAACACATTGTATAGGCCTTCGCTACCTGGTGATAATATTCTTTGTAAGTTGTGGATGTGAACAATTATGCATTGATGTTAACGCTCGACGTTTTTAGTAACATTCCACGTATAATTACAACTTGTTTTATGGGCCCGCGATAAAGATCCTGCCCATGGATATTTTTGTACGAAAGAGAATAAATTAATAACTAACAGTTTGACGTTAATTTGGAAGCAATTGCCTTAGCAGTAAGCAAATTGATATTTCCTGTTGTGGTTATATTTTTAGTTTGGCTTTAGATAGATGCAGAATAAAGTAATACGAAAATCACTACGGTTGTAAATGTACACACAAAATGTTAAATTTGCCTACCTAGTTATAATAAAAAGTTAGTAGTTCCACTAATTTTTATATGATAGCCTTCTTATTTAATTAAATAAAGCAATAAATTAAGTGACTAAAATATTTTAATTGGTTTTGTTAAAGTAGAATATTAAAACCGTAACTAAGGAATAGGAATGGTGGGAACGTAAAGAAGGAAGGAATAGGTGTTGTACAGTGAAATTCCTACTAAGAACTAACTTGCTTGCAGTAGCATTTGCAAAAGTTATTGTGATTTAAAAAAAATTAAAAAAACGTTATTAACTTGAATGTCACTAGATAAAAGAAAATAAAAAACAAATCTATTTATTTACGTCATCCCGTTTGGTACGGCACAGTTGTGAGATAAACCTATTGCCTTGTAAGAGTCGTGAGTATGTGTGTGCGAGGACGAGTGTGAGGGGTAGGAGGAGTGGGGAGGGAGAACTTCCCGCGTAGCACCTGGCGAGCAGAGGTTACATGGTGCAATGGGATCCCATTGATTTGTGGCAAGATCTTTCCTTATTAATGTACTTCAGCGCTGATATAGGTACTCTTTGTTCATTATATTTTGTAGTTACATGTTATTTGCTTACCTCATTTTTTGCAATAAAACAGAGGCTGAAAAGGAAAAAGGTAGATGAAATTAAGCTAAAGATTGGTTAGTTTTTACCTAAAAACGATCTACATTAAAGAGAAAATATTAGTTAAAAAGAAATTATTAGTGAAAACACAAAAGTCAAATCTAAATCTATATATCATCGTAAGTGATGAGTTAGTATTGAAATTGACTGTGGTTTTCCTCAAAGTTATGTTTTGGTTGGGATAAATTGTTACGAAAGTTTAACCTATGTTGTTGCGAGTGTAGTGACATAATCTGAATATTGAGTATTCCATCACTGTTTGCGATTCTAGAGCGGCCAATGTTTATTCTAAGCGGGTAATTTTGAGAAAACAGTAAAACAATGTAATGTTGAACCTATCGAGGTATTCGAGCCGATGGTGACAATGCACAATGCCACATCCTCTGTTTGTCTTAGTGAAAGTCAATTGTTGCGTTACTCCTCATTTGTTTGACCAAACTTTTGAAAGCAACCCGCTTGTTGGGCAACGTCGTGAAAAGTTTTCGCAACTCGCAAGCGTGCATAATTTCAAAGTTATACTAATAGTTAATTTAGCGTAGTTAGC
>DWBW01000344.1:0-10729 GCA_018231125.1 Spialia spio | reverse complement strand
TAAAATTGAATTGTTTGACAAATTTGCCGATCCGTATGGAACTAAAAAGGCGATCGATCTTTTATCTCGCTCATTTTTGTCTAAATTGAATGGCTGTCGAAGTCATCCTATTCTTCTGGCACCCCTATTACCATTTCTTACAAAAACTCGATTTCCGCAAATTTTGAGTTATTTCTCTTTATTTTTAAGCGTGCGATGTGTACCTAAGTAGGTGAAATACTTTATACCTACAGCTCACAAGCTACATTAAAATTTATTCGGTATCTACCTAATAGATATACCTATGTATCCATATTCCATAGGTAGACAGGCAGGTATGTTTTATTTATACATAATGTATCTAGGTATATGCGAGCTGTAGTGCCTAATGGGTATCGTGGAAGGTCCTAACCTAACATTTCACGGATTTTGATATTTTTCGGCTTTATCTTAGCATAAAATAAGAACTTTGTACAATTTGCATGTTATTTATACATTTTATTATAGAAAAAGCTCAAGTCCTCTATAATTTTTATTAATTGTAAACAATTGTCATGTATGAATGAAAGTTTTGACTTTTTGAGGTATTTTAAGAAATAGGCAATATTATTGTTAGTCATTTAATCCAAATTAAATAATTTAATGTTTATCCTAAACAGTCTGATACATAGGTACCTTAAGATCTTGAGAATTGAAAAATAGATCTATACCTTATCAAAAGGTATGGATAAAAGGCTAAAGATATGAATAAGGCTAGGCAAAAATAAGACCTTCGACGGTATAGTATTAGGTATATTATCTGTGCTAATAGTAACCATTCCCAATCATCCATCAAGAATCGTCGAATCCTACATATCTTCTTTATGAGGTCGTTAACCAGTAGTTACCTAACCTATGTAGTAGGTAAGTAAATTGTTTCCACATTCTCGTCGCAAAGTTCTGAATTGGGTATACGACACTTGGAAATCAATCATTAGGTACGGTGGCCAACTTACCTTTCATGCAATCAACTACGATTAACAAAAACTTCAACCCTTCATGGAACCCTTCAAGGGCGAGTCCGACTCGCACTTGACCGCTTTTTATTATCTATAAAATTTATTGGGATTTCCAGCAAGATGCTTTGTTATATCACTATACAATTTCAAGCCAAACACGAAAAAAGATAAGCTTCGTAGTAATTGCCAAAAGTAAGGATTTCCTCGATGTTTTTTCCACACATTTAGAACAGCATTCCAGATCGGTCGCATTGATTCCCATTCCACTGAAAAAAACGATCAGAATAGTGACAATAATATGTAGGTATACCTACTTAGGTAGGCACTCATGTGTAGCAGTACGAGTATGTTTACTTACTTTGGAAACTCAGATAAGTACTTATTTGAAATAAACTAATAACGATTCAGCAGCTTTTGTATAAAATTATTGTTAAGTACACCGTAGGAAAAAATATGGGTAGGTACCTATTTATAAAAATAAAATAAGTATAACAAACTTCAGAATATCGAGGCCTAATAGTTTTATGAATGCGATGCAAAAAATACACCTATGTGAAATTTTTTTTTCATGCGTGTAGTTATTTGTTCAAAAAGTTTTCTAAACGGATTGCGAAACTGTAGATTGCAAAAAAAGCAAAAAATACAATAGCCACATAAATTGCGATCGCTCATTTGAAAACAAGCTTTTATTTAAATGTAGGTGTACTAAAAAGGAGAAAAACTTTTCGCTTAAAACTTTACTATAATAAATGAGAACATTACACAAAGCTTGTCGCGAGATTGGAGATTAGTAAGCACTTACTCATACTTACCCACAAGCGAGCGCTAGCGACAAGCTTTAAATGTTCTTATAGTTAATAGTAGGTAGGTAGTTACTTAGGTAAAGTTTTAAGCGATAAGTTTATTTTCTACTAAAGTTTATTTTCTCCTTTTTAGCGCATCTTTATTTTCAAAAGTTTTTTTTTACTTTAATTTATTTTCTTCTTTTTAGTAGTTAGGTTAATGGGTATAAATCGCATTCGAATTCTCAACAAGCCTTTTATTATTTCCTATATTGCAAATACCCATATTGCAATATAGGAAATAATAAAATTATAGTAAGCCGAAAATTATAGTAGTGGATTCATCATCAGATTATGGCTAGATCAGTTCTTTTTCCATAATAATATTGCATTGTCATCCGATTAAGGAATACTACAGGTACATTACAAAAAATTTCAGCTCAATCGAATTCCGGGAAATGGATCAAAAAAATGAATTAACTCGCAACATTTGATTGAATAAAAGCTTGTAAAAATAAAACAATTTTAAAGTACTTAGACACAGTAAAAGTTTATTATCTATATAATAATATAATATTATGTTAAAAGTAAAATATACTTATTTTAATCAATGAAAAGACTAGATAATCCAGAGTAGGCATTTAGGTACTATCAAACATAAACGTGGACATTTTTGCTATAATATTATTATGCATCTTACCTATTTTTATTTTATTATTATTTAACATTAAGGTCAATTAAGTGTAATATTTAAGAAGTAGGTAGGTAGTCTGTAGTCTAGTATAGGTAGATATGATTTTATGGTTTATTTGATACCAAAATGAAGAAAAAACTAAAATAAAAATAAGTATTATCATAGAAATAACTCTGACTTGAAGACTTGAAGTTAGACTTAGGTTGTACTGGGCTCTTGCACGAAATTGCGAATTGGCAAAGCACAGCAAAAGTCTGCGAGCTCGCAAAAGAATGAATCACAAGAATCCATGTCGATTCCAGAAAGTGTTCAATATGGCATGGCTGTCTGCCGTGGAAGGTGTGTTCACTATTCGTTATCAACTTTGACTTCCAACTTTCTCATCGTCCGTAGTCAAGAGACAAGGAGGCTGGATGTTGTCCTCCCTCTTCAGTACTTATGTTATTTATTTGAGTAGGTGGAAATGTGGAATGTTACGTTGGTAAGCTCTACATAGGGATGGGTACTACACCTTGGATTCACTTTTCTTAGGTAAACTCCACTCTATTTTGGACAAAGTTGCGCAAATCAACTTGTTTACATAAAATTCTTAGTTCTTATTCGTCCGGTATCTATATGTCTTAGTTACGTAATAAATAAATTCGTACACTGCTTACAACTTAATATTTAGCGTATTATCTACGTATATTGTCCATGATCCAGTCCATATAGGTGGAAACCCGTGTGTAGACACCAGGGTAGCCCCCCACTCCGCATTTCTTTGAACCATAGGACACGATGCCTCGTTGTACGTAGCGGACGCCCGCTGCGTCGGTGCGTCCCGGGACCATGAGAGGGCCCCCCGAGTCCCCCCCACATGAGTCCTTGTCCCGCACCCCGCCCGTACACATCTGTTTCTCGTAGATGTGGGGCGACCTGTAAAGTTATTAAGATTTCTGTAAGTTTCTTTGGAAACCAGGAATATGGCCGTCTACGCGGGTTGTTTATGAGTATTTATAAAATAAAGAAGTTTTCACAAAATAATTTAATAATCATGAGGCGTATATGAGGTACCATCGTCATTATGGATCGCAATTCGCATCGCTACTGATTTCACGAGTGAAAGAATCCCAGGCGCGATCGGTATTGTATGTTGCCAGATAACAGTCGTCGAACAAGGCTTAGATTATCCTCACGGTTCGGGTTGGCAAGCCCTAAGGTATTTTCATCAATTCGCATGGGAGCAGTGCAATAGAGCATGATTACTGCTGAAGAATATGAAGAACATCATCAGTACGGCACGAACCTTTTGGTTGTTAATAAAAATGCACCAACAGTTTGCGAATAACCCTTGAAGTTTGTTCTTATATTGGCTATTCCCTTTATTTTAGCTCTTATTTTCTCTGGTTAACTTAGGTACCCGTTATACGCAGTCTGGCATTCAGCGTTGGTTACGATGGGCAGTTCCACCCTCAGCAGCACTGGCGATTGCAGCCCGTCCTCAGTAGCACCCCAGCCGGCCACCACGCCCTGCTTGCCCTCCAACCGCTCGATTTGCAACTCCGAGGATATTGGCAGGCATATGGGTTTAGTGCTGTCTGAAATAATATACCTATCTCATAAATAACGCTTTACACTGAAACTCGGTTTCTCTGGGCATTACATTTCTACATTTAGGTATTTTTGTAGTGATATAAGTTTAAGCTTAAGTTTAGATGAATGAGATTTGAGAGAGAAAAAAATTGATGATAAGTTAAGACTTACCTTGAGAAAAATCAGCAGGTTCTGAGAGCCTCACAAGTGCAATGTCATCGAACAAATTTTGAGGACTGTATCCAGGATGTGGAATCACTGTTTCTATTTGCACCGTCTGAAAAAAAATCAAAAGAACAAAGTAAATATTAAATGGTAGAAAAGCCATCAAATACTAAATTTTACATCTGCAAGTACCATTAAATATGGCTTGCAATTTGCAAACGATAGTGATTATGGAGGACACAGAACCTCCTTTAAGCAAGCGGAAGCTTAAGATTAAACCTGTAGATACTAGGTATTATATGTCACAGGTTTCCACTTTAGGCATGAAATCGCGTATGTTGTAAGTTGTAACCTACCTACTACCTACCTTTTTTTAACGATGGGAAATGCCAATGGTATTTTACTGGTATTTGACTTTTTAAAATTGTGTTTTTATTATTGCTTCAATCTTCGGGTCATATTTATTTATATAGTATAGCTATAGGTAATTTATTTCTCACCCGTATAGGCTGTGCACAGATCAAATCGCCAGCAGATCTTTCACAGTCGGGATCTTGTCGAATGTCGTGTTCCCCGAGGATGATTCCAGCTAATCTCAACCTTTCCCCCAAATAGGACACGCAATGAGCTGCCGTCAACACATACCGTTCACTAATAAGTGTTCCACCGCAACTTAGCTTTGTTCCTCGCGCTGGAAAAAAAATATTAAAAAATTACATTATGTCAAAATGAAAATCCAAGCTGTCTTCAGGGAGCGAAATCTTCAGCGAGATATATTTAATGATAATTATTAAGCGAGGTAGTAAATTTATTATTCATAATTGCAATAAAATTGATAATGAAGTAATGTAATGTAAAATATTATTAAATACCCGAATCGTATGCAATGAGGACCATCCACGGCATTTCAAATAAGCCAGTGCGATTGCCACCAAAAACTCTATCACTCTCAATGACACCGCAATCCTTTGAAAGTAGATCAATGTTAGTGTATTTACGTTTGTTACTCGTCGCTACATTTACATTATTGAAACCTCCTCCTTTGTTGACACCATTCTTGTTTCTTTCATCATCATTATTGAAGTTCGTATTGAAATTATTATTTGGGGCTTTATTTGAGCCTCCGTCACTATTTGATTGCCAAGGCTTGGTGGGCCTGTTTGGTGAATTATGACTGTTAGTGGAGCCAGAATTGAAAAAACCTGAGCCACCAGTGCCTGCGTTATCGAAATCTGTCTTGCAGCAAACCTGTAAATAATGGCAGTAAAGTATTAAAGAAGTCATGATTTTGTTTCTAAATGAATGAATGATTAATGTTCCACTTCCAAACAAAGTAAAGTAAAGTAGTTAGTCATAATTGTTTTCTTTATAAAATTAATTTGGTTCCGTTGTATTAATTCTAACAACTTGTCTTCTTCCACATCTTTCGGATATAAAATAGCAGTAATGTCACCTAATCCTGCAGGTTCTACTAAAGTTCTCGAAAGACTAGTGAAGTCCACGAAACTTTGACAGGGTATTAAACTTTATTTAGCTTACGGCATTCCAAATTATTCTCATATTTGAGACAACACCCGTTCTACCAATTAAATAAATGTTATCGGTTGATGACGACGATGATGATATAAGAAAATATACCTATAGAGTATCTCGTATATCTCTACATACCACTGGTTCATCTGAATCAAAACCACAACTAAGCGTTTGCAGTTTCCTCCTTAAATAAGCCGGCATAGGAGAACCAGCCCTTCTTATCTCCTCAATGAGATAGTCACATTCTGACAATAGCTTGCATATGCCATTCTCGTTTCCCGCTGTGCAGTTATCGTCGATGAATACTGGAAAGGAACAACGTTGCCAATGTAAGTACCTTAGTTATGTAGGTATGTAATTTCATTTCTTGAACCACCCTTTAGATATTTTTAATTACTCAATTAGGTCTAAGGAAGTAGGTATATGTAGAATTCGCAGTAGGCATTGGTGTTAGGTGTTTTAATTTTTAATTCATTAATGTTTAGTTAATACCCAAAATATCTAGAAGTGTAGATAACTGTAAACAGAATAGTGTCAATGTCAACATGTAAAGCGACCTGGGGTTATCGTTATTTAAACCCAAAGAAGTGAACTGCAGGTATTGCTTGGCATTAAGAGCTATTGTTCAACAAAATGTTGGTTGTCATGATAGACCGAGCTATTTTAACAATGATATTATTTTGATCTATAATTTTCAGATATTCAAATACCATCCACCATCCAGACACTTGTTAAGACATTACAAACACAATTATCCAGTTATAGATGTTAATCTCTTGGCGGGTTTTCGGGGAGGAAAGTGTATCTTGTGTCTCCTAATATAAAGTTAACACTATATCGATGCCTAGCAGAAAATTGATGCCATAAAAACTAATAATTACTTACATAGGTGCTGAAGATGACTTATAGCAAACATTTTTATTTTCTTATTATCTGATCCAGTAGATAGGGAGGTAGACACATCATTCATAGGCATCGTATCCATGTAGGTCTAGGTACTTATTGTATTTCCAGAAAGTGATTTTAATAATCAAAGTTAATGCAACTCGACTTTGGAAAAGACCCATACGAAATAGGAAAATTCCAATAATATATTATTATTGTCATGGGAATTCCAATTTCGTTTAATGAACTAGGTTCCTATCTACATCTTCCTGTATCAATTGAGGTCGCTACGCATTAAGTTTGCTCTCGGTCAACTATCATACAGCAGTAGGTACTATTTACTTACTCTGTGATACAACGTTATTGTAGGTATTTACTCGTAGTCTGTAGTAAACATAATTTACATATTAGATATAGGAGGAATATTATGTAGGTAGTACCTACAAATTATAGGTCGTTCCTGTGATCCTTTATTTTAATAATAAATTAATGTCCTTCTTTAAAGCTTCTACACCATTACATTAAACTTAGGATGTGCCTACTTAGACCGTCATGGAATTATTATTCACAGCATAATCATTAGATATTCACGTTAGACATACCTTAATACCTAAGTCCTAATTAGCCACTGGTGCTCTTAATTGCGTTTAGCGTTTACAATTTAACATACCTACTTTATCTTGCTCTACTTACAGGATTCCGTATGCAGACACAGTACCAGAATTCCACAAAACCACTGCAAACATTTATAAAACATATTTTCGTCTCACTCTTATGTCAAATTTTTGTAAACGGTGCGTGCACATCCCTATCAGTACGAGTTTATCACTTAAATAACAAAAAAAGTTCCACCTATAATATTAATCAATTACCGAGGTAATTAGCAAGTTGGTAAAGAACTCGTAAAATGGTTGGCGGTTGATGTAAATAGCACTGAATAAAGGCAGTAAGTACGAATAATCTAAATCACGCTAGAAAAAAGCCGGGTCAACACCTTTTGACGTCTCTCTTTGTCCATATATCGGACAGACACTGCGAACACCTACGTGCGGCTAGTGGCGCTACTGCCAGCTCACTCACGTCGATAACTTCGTCATTATGTTGTCGGGCCTCGGCCTTTACCTGCGACCATAATACTATTAATTCGCCGAAAGCAGTAAGAAGATCAACAAATCCTCGAGACAATGTTGAGACAGAAGTCCGGTTATTGGTAGTAACGTACATACTTATATACCTACGCAGTGAAATCGCCATTTTTATCGACAGTATAATTGTAATTAATTGTATTATTATCATACTAGTAAAACCAGAAAACACACAACCATTATGTAAATGTAAACATACGCACACAGCCACACTGAATCCTCAGCGATACGAGAACTAAGTAGGTGCATGAAAAAGTGTGGATTCAATAGACCTCAGACACGTTCAAATTTAAAAAGGATTTATCTTAATGTCGGAAACCTAAAGTAGAACTTGCTAATTATGGAATGCGGATGAGAAAATAATCTGCTTAGTGCTTTTCGTTTTTTTAATCTCGACTTTTTTCAAAGAATATTTAAACGTGTACCTGTGATGATTCTTCATTCAGAAAAAAAGAGCAAAAATCGCCGTCGCGTTGAGACACGGAAAAGAAATTATAAAGAGCAAAGGGCAGAGTATGATAAAATGCGAAGTGCTTACTGCAATTCTATATGCAAATAGCCTTGTACTTGCTTACTCGAAATGGAATTGTGAAAGGTGACCGGTGAAGGTCCCAAGTCTCAACTAAATTTTTAATAGGAGTCAATAATTTCAACTATTTGTAGGTACCTAGTTGTTGTAATATAATTTAAAAATGTTAATGAAAGTATCTTAATTTCTTTTATTACCTAGGTACCTACTGATCACGCGCATTGGACAGCGGTCGGAAGCAATTACACTCAAAGAAGTCAGAGATTTAGTACAGTTACAAAAGTAGATTTATAAGCTCGTAGATACTGATACTGATACGCAGTTAGTTGAGTACGCTAGCGTTTAATATTTATAATACGTCATAATTTTAAAACATTTTTCCTGAATGCGCATTGCGCACCAAGTGACATAGTAGGCCACAGCCATTTTCACAGATGTTTTTCAAATGTGATAGATAGGTTGTGAATGTCTAGACTACACAAGTTTAGTTTCATATTTTGGTAATTCCAAAAAATGTCGTGCGAAAGTTCTGTTAAAAGACGCCTGTTACATTTTTTTTGCAGCTTTAAATTAAAATCTAAATTTTGCATACCTACAGACCACATGGCCACAATACGGATTACTTACAGAAAGTCAAGTCAATTTGAAACAAAATTTATTCTTATCTAGCCTAAGATTATCAGTAGGTAAGTACTGAAAGTGACCCTTCGAATACAAGCGATCAAAGCGAATTGTGATAGTTATGATTAAAGATAATGCTTAAGAACATATAAGGCATTCGGCAGTTACACATTATAGGTACTTACAGATATATGCCTATACCGACTTTTTATAAAACTATCATAGGGCTTGTTGCACAATCTTCAAGTAAAGTCCTAAATAGACTATTCGCCAGTTAAAGTGACATTTACATACACGAGATGTCAACTTAACCCACCAATAAATTACTTCAGACTTATTGAAGATTTTGCAAGAAGCCTTTGTGTAAGAATCTCGACCTTAGGATCGAAGACCTTAGGATAGGAAGAATCTCGATTTTCGCTAAAATATAAGTTGGGGTTAGAATTTAGAATCACCTACGTCCGGCAACTTCCTTTAGAAAAATGATTTTCATCATTTTATTAAGTTACTGCTTTTCAGTCATGAATAGTTAAGTTATGAGTAATATGTTAAAATTGATAAATATATATTATGGAGCAGTTATTTAAATAGGTACCTTCATGGACCATGGTGGCCACGGTAAAATATCGAGGAACGAATCAAATTTTATCGCATTTGACGTACTTGACTGAAAATGCTCTGAAAAGGTTTAGTCATGAGCCACGCTTCTTAGTATTAATGTAGTGTTTGTAATAACGGAAATAACGTACGGCGCGTCTGCAATGATTCAGATATTCATCTGTACAATATTAATTTTACATTTGCGCCATACTATTTCTGGTGAGCTAATATTATATATATAATATAATATCAATTTACCTACCCAGGCTTATATTATATCCAGAATATTTAATGGGTATGTGAGTTATTTGTGATGTAGGTGAGTATTTTGATACTAAAATCTTGGTAGGTATATGATGATAGTTTTACCTACCTACCACCTATAATAAAAAATACTTAATAGTTTAAATTTAGCTTAGGTAGGTATATTATGGGCTTATACGGTACCTACTGTAAAATCTGTCTAACTTACCCGAAGTTGTTTTTTGTTGAAATACCTATGTAAGTAAGCACTTGGTACCTAATTGTAAATTTGAGTAGTAACTGGAACTGTAAGTAAGTATAGTACTTCATCTATCTGAAGAGAGTTCATATGAGAGGAAAGTCTACCACGCTGACATAGGTCGGGGTCACTTACCTACCTACCTCCATAAATACCTATCTTTTGAGACCTTTTAAGGTGATTTTGTCATGCTGATTCTGTCACGACGTTTTGTTGCTTAAGCTGGAACTGTATAAGTTCTGTCAACCCAAAACCTTAGATAGACCTACATGTTTTTAAAAGATTTTATTGAACTGAATGTTGTAGTGGATTATGTATCAAATCACGAGGCGTGGCAGATACTGGATTCCTTTGACTGCGGATACAGCGCTGCAGACCGAATCATTGGAGGCCATGTCGCAGCCCTCGGTCAATATCCCTGGATTGTGCGCCTTGGATTCGCTTGTGAGGTTTACTTCATCTGCATTATGCATCTATTCTTACTATTTATTGACTAAGGACTAAGGGCATCAATCTTTAAGTACCTACTATGTAAAAAAATTAAAAAGGACCTATGAGCTACTTCGGTTAGGTTAATACGACGTGTAACGTCGGTAAAATAGACATCGCGTGTAGGAAAAATGACGTTAAAAGTCACTTTCAGTGACGGATAGCTTATATTGGCACTTTATTTGGAGATAGTGAAAAAGGCCTTAACTGATGCATAAAACTACTACTTATACTT
>DWBW01000343.1:0-10739 GCA_018231125.1 Spialia spio | reverse complement strand
TAAGTATTCCTTAATAAGGAATCCTTTCTACGTCCTAAGTGGTTGAAATACGGTAGCAAAAATTATCATACAAAAGCCACTTCCACACAACCCTGTCCCAAATGACAAAAGAAATATCAACGCTACCGCTTTGATATGAATTAACATAAGTATCAGTTGAACGTCGCGTCATTACGACTGTAATTAAAAGTTGAGCTCTGAGATTCATCTGGAAAGCACAGAATCATCGTCTCGGCGGAGGGAAGAAAGCGATTGTCATGAAATATGTATTCCTTGGAAACAGAGACTCATTGTGTTTATTGTGTAAGATGTGTTTGTGATTTTAGGTCGCTTAACGTCAGGTCAAAGCTTTACTTTTTCTAAAGTAATTAGTAAGAAATAAGACTAAGCTAAAACTTGTACTTAGTTTAAGAAGCTTGCCACACTTTTGTGTGTATCAAGGAAGTATTCCTGAAACACCCAAACTATAATTTTACTTTGTTCTTTAAAATGAAATACATTTTTTGTTGTGAAGTACGAACATTAAAATAACTCTTCCTGTTCAAATCATAGTCAATCAATGTGATTTGTCACCTCAAGCGAGTACCTACTTACTTATGTATGTATATAGAGCTGAATGATCAGCTAATGGGACATTTGATAAATGGCTACCATAAAACCGACAGCTAATGATGCGTCACAAAGTGGTTAATAGAGGTATTGACTGTTGAATGTCATAGAAAATTCAGCATTTACTTGCAAACAATTTGAAATTGGTAAATGGTGCATAAATTCCTCATCGAAACCACAACATTTAGGTAAATACATAACTTACAAACGTTATCGGTCAGCAGGGGCAATATGAATAAAAATTGGCAAAATATTATAGCAAATATTGGCTACTTCACATAAATGTGTCAAAATTTGGCTCAATATGCTCCCAATGTCATAAACACATCGTAAACGGTTATTTAGTTTCTTATAATATATTAACGTCCTTAAATTAACAATTACAATAGCTTCATCGTACTTAGGTAACGGTAGGGTAGGTTGTGTTCCATGTTCGTAAGCCATAAATCAAAGAGTGATGAATACATACTTGTCAAATTTCGGCCACTGCATTCAATTGAAATAGATCTTACCCCATTCAGTACAGCCATACAATATCAATAAGTGCGCACATCTTACTCCGACCCCCATCAGATAGGATCCTGTTACGTCATCACTTCACTAAGTCCACGGCACCCGGGTGAATAGTGAAAAAGACATTATTCCAAATTTCAACTGTAATTTATCAAGCTCCTTCCATTCCTTTGACCCACCGTGTTATGACAAGATGAAATATATCCACCGATGATATTCCAAAATTCAATCCGAGATACATTTGTGTTCTATTTTTAAATGATTTTTTTTTTCTTTTTTCGAGGGTTAGATACGACAATGGAGAATGTCGTATTAGTGATGTGACATCCGGCACAATGTCCCGATGAGTGATGGTTCGAAGTCGACGATACGTACGTATTGTCGCGTTTTTGTAAAAAATGATTTTCTTTCCCCGTTTCGGCTACTGCTTTATCATTGTGGAAAAAATTGTGCCTCCTTACTTCGTCGGCGTTAATTCGACTTGGTATTTGGGCAACTGAATATATCTCATGAACAAAAGTAGATATTTTTTATCAGCTCTGATCTGCTCACGGAAGTGCTCGCTCGTTGCGTACAATATGCTGACAGAAAACATGGTTCGTGTCTTGTATCAAGATATGATAATATTAAACAAATCACACGTAGGTGTTCTACGTGGGAAACAATGTCACACACGCTGACAGGACGCCAAAGGTGATCGGCGTGGCGTAAATTAAATGATCGAGCGAGTGTGATTTTAATATTGTATTTTAACAAAGAAACTTTTGCTGGACGTCGTAAAAAGTCTTTAATTTATCTCTTTTTTAATATTTATAACTTTTGTTAATCCTTATAAATAAAGTTACTGTGACATACGGATGGACGGACAGACAGACATGACGAATCTAAAAGGGTTCCTTATTGCCACTTGGCCACGGAACTCTTAAAACCTTTTATTGGCAGAGAAGCAGATGAAGAAATAACTAGGATTTTACGTTCAACTTTAAATCAGGCAGAGCTTAGTGAGAAGATAATTAACGTTTCAAATAATATGAATTCCTGTAAATTTTAAACTTTTCAGAAGACTACGCATTTTATTCACTAAAAATGGATTACCAGAAACAGTATCAAATTAATACAATTTGATTTTAAGAAGCGATTCGCTCTTAACTTGTACCACTCTAACCACGGCATCGCACAAAGAGAACCGCGATCGTTTGCGGCGCGGCCTTCATTGCGCAGGATGACATTCACAAAAACAATATATCTAACAGTATACAGGAAATTTACAGATACTACAATCAATTTTGAGTAGCTTTGAAAATATGTTGCTACTCTTTCATATTTTGCTGGTGTACGTGATGTAGCGCACGCACGCTGAAAAAATTATGAAAATATCTTTGTACGCCGACAAGATTTACTAGTTCTGGTTTTGTGTGAAAATTTAGGACTGGCCCATTTGTTCTTGTCATTTTATACGTTACTTAAAGCCTCGTAAAGAACGAAATATAAAAAAGTATTTTTAAGTACACATGAAATCTGAATTAAGTTACGAAATAATTAAGATTGTCAAAGACCTTAAAAAAGTCTAACAGCATTTTCGGCACCGTTTAGAAAATAAATAAAAACAATAATATTATGCTTCTACCACTTAACATTGTACTACAATATTATCCTCGTGTCGTAAAAATCGAAATTGTAATTTCCTGACAACGTCCGATCGAGGGACAACAATTTGCGGTCACCGGCTGATTACCAATACAAACCCCAAACAAAATAGTGTAAAAAACTTGGCACACTACTTTCAACTTTAGAACAAAGCCAGAAAACATAATTTTGGCAATCACTACTGCGATTCTTATCACCTTTTCAAGACTCGATATTTTTGTCGAAAATTCGTCACGTTCCCAGACATCTGTCGCCGGTGTCGTTGCTTCAATTGACGAGAGCCCTTCATGCAGTCCAATTTCGCCTTTATTTCGCAATCCATAAAGCCTACACAAAGTGACATAAATAATTGAGTCCGTATAATCGAATCGATGCTCACGATTCAATCGACATCGTTGCATAATTCGTCGCGATGACAATTCAGAATGGACGTTGTTTCGATCGTGATTACTCGTAATAACGGCCCCCAATATTCTAGATTGGTTTCGGTTTTCGATGACACGTTGGTGATTAGCTTTTTTTGAACTGACGTCAGCTTTCAAGCAGCTGTGGTTAATGGTTATGGACGCTTTAAAAGTGTTAGACATGGATTTGCGAGTTCTGCTTCCAGTTCTGGAGCACAAACTAGATCAATGGCTAAGTTTGGTTGCTTTATAAATTTGAATGTAAATCCTGACCGATCCGAGAATGATTCTGGTCAATTATGATTCTAATTAATTTATTACATTTTGTCATTAGTAGGGCTTTTGTCATTAGTAGTAGCCTAATACGGAGAATACGCCTCTCTCAAGTCGTAATAAGGTGACACAATATCATCTAAAATACTTTTATATTCAAATTTCCTTCATAAAACTCAGTTCTCTCTTTTCTCAGTTCATTAACAAATAAGTCTTTCAGTTCAGTAACATCCGCGCCATAATGATTAATAAGCCTCAAATTGAATAAGCTTCCTTTGACAGCGTCAATTTTCCCCACGGTTACCCAGAGTCCCGGGACGGTTACGGTTACCCTCAAAATCCACTTACACCAAGTCTATTTGAAATTTTGATCGACCCCAAACTTGACACCTCACATCAATTTACGATGTAAATTGTCAAAGCAGAGTAAGCGACGGCTCACATCCATGCATGGAATTTAAAGTAGCTTAAAAATAAATTGATACCCGAAAAATATTTTTTTGTCTGCTTAATTTTTTTTCTCTTAAAATTTTCGGTTACCTAAAGATCAAGGTCGCAACTACTAAAAATCTGACAAGAAGATTTTGCTGTCGTTAATTAATAATAATATTATCATACTTGTTGGAATTCATAATGGAGTAGTAGTAACTTACATAATATAAGTGATCGGAATTACTTCTGGGTGAGTTAGCTTTTGCCGTGTCATTAGCGTCTTTCACGAGGAATCATAATTATTTCAAATTATTACAGCGTGCGACGTTGAACCGGTTAAACGGTATGAAATATTTAGTTTCACCCAATTTCCAACATACTCACTCCATGTAATCCCAAGTCAACCCTTCTCGCGTCACTAGCGTTTTGCATGGCGATTGTCTCATACGTCAAATTGTCACGGCGTGCGACGTTGATCGATAGCTGCACCTGCTCGCGCCCTCTGCGGGTTTTGAGAAAAAACCTGATTTATACGGGAATTGGCTCAGGATTGATCGTTGGATGCAGTTGCAGAGGTTGTTTAAATATTAGTTGGTAGAAGGGGTGGAAAAATTTGGTAGGTATTACGCGTGGGGTTAGGGTTACACTTACTGGGTCACACACACACTTAAAGAGGTCGTCAAGTATAGCAAAAAATTTAAGTTTATTCCTTTCAAACTAACTTGAGTGTTAAATTTATCTATCAAGTAAGCAATTGTGTAAGAACTAGAAGAAGCACAAATAGCCCCGCTGGCAGTGCGGATGGCAAGCGATCTCACGGTTAAGCAATATTGGGCACGGTCGATACTGGGACGGGTGAGACTGAAATGAAATTATTAATACATATTGTATCTATCTCCATTTATGGATCCGCCTCATGGTATTTAATAAAAATCTAAAAAAATTAAAAATACATCTACCGCAACCTTAACCGATGACATAGCACTACTTTTGTCACATTTTTACACGTCATAATCCAAAGACATAGTTATCAGTTACCTTCACAGCTTATTTGTGAAATAAATCTTGTTGTATTGAACATAAGACATGTTTTAGTTATGCGATAGGCAGTTTCATATGATTGGACATTCAAAATTAAGACCACCCAAAAAGAGCCTGATTTGAATGGGCTCATTACTTTGACATAAAGTTGTTATTATAGAGCTTTTGCATTGGACAAGTGACACCTATGTGGTCGGTCTATTAAGTCTTTAACATTAAAATGCCTTTTAAACTTGGCAGTATTAACTTACGTCGCTCTTTTTGGAATATTTAAGAGGATTAAATACAAAGTGACTAGACAGACAATCTCAACACATGATGGAATATTATTCTTTATAGCAATGGTATTTATATAGCAATGCAAATAATGAAATGAAAGTATCATAATATACATCATTAAAGATTCCAAGAAATAGTCTCTACATGATTATGCCTTATGCCGTAACGGACACTCCGACAAACAAAAGCGACCATTCTAATTAAAAGAGTAAAAGAAACGGAGCCGGGTCGTCGAACCGATTGTAATTTGCAAATCAAAATATAGCGACCGAGACATCGCCTTTCATAGAAACGTTTCAAGTGATTGCTTTTAGAGATAACATTAATATTATCATTAACAGTAAGTGGGTAGGCGACAGAGAAACGACCAGTCATTGAGCGACCACTATAACAGACACTTGTCGCGCTAAGCGTCCCAAAGGATTCGTTTGTAAAAACGTCAGAGTCACGATTGCGTACGTATCAAGTTATGCTGGACGGTCTGATAGTGGACCCCAAGGGGCTTCGTTGACATTTGACGTTGATTCACTATTGTCCATTTCGTTTTGGCTGACACACCGCGGATATCGAGTATCGAGCGATGGATGTTGATACCGACTTGTAATTATAACAGTAATCATTTGAGGACTTGGAGGCTTGAAGAGCAGTGGTAAGAAATTTGATGTAGGCGATTCAATAAAAGATTCGTATATCTTCTTGAATTTTTGAAAGGCTGACTATAACAGGATTGTTGGTTACAGCTAAACTGCTATGCAAGTTTGCGTGCAACATCGTTCTAAAGTTGATTTGTGTTCAGAAGTTAAATAGCTATAGCATATCCCAAAAGAATTGTAATAACCCAGGCAGTGAAAACTTAACATGAAAAGTTCATAGAGCTATAAAAACGACAACTTCTTAAAACGATGGAATTGTATTTATGGCGTCCATAGCATGGCATGGTAATACAATTTGAGGCTAAATTATGATACCCAGAATGTGAACTGACCAACCTGACTGAAGACTAGGAACATCATAAAAATCAAAAACTTGCTACAGGTTCGGACAAAGAAGAAATTCAAACAACGTCCGACAATGCTGCTAAATTCGCTCCAAGTAAATCCTCCTCCAAGCATAACTTGGCGATGGTATTGAGACATAAATGTTTGATCCGGCTCGCGGCCGCTCGTGATAACCCACTTGCCGACGCTCCCGGGGGATGCATAAAGGACTTCGCTTGGATAAGGAATCGCATATTTCATAACTCAACGGTCAGGGATGGGAACGTTTTAACGACAATTTTTCATTTTCATCCTGGTAGGTAATGCTATTTAATGCTGTTGGTATATTCATCAGAGGAAAGACAATTTGTGAGGAGATCAGCGCCTAGCACAGAGGCAATGTTAGGAGTAAGATTAAGTAGAGTATTTGTCACAAATCAAGTAGCTAGATTAAAGAAACCAAGTTTTTTTCAAAAAAATTTAAAATTTTCAGACAATTTTTCTACGAGTAACTTCATAAAAGGCATATTCTTTTTGCTTTGTAAGAATTCTTTCTTTTTAAATTTTTACTTTCATCTCGTTTCTATTTTGTAAATATTACAGAAAAACGTATTGGTAGAAATAGTTTATTTTTGCGTCTTAATTTATCAAACACTGGGATTTAATTCGTCGATAAAGCGACTGCACGCGTCCAGGACAACACTATCCGAGCTGTTCACACCCTAAATTTTTTGTACAGCTCACAAAGGGCTAAGGGGCCACCGGCCGGACACAATAATAAATATTTTGACGATAACGCATAAATATCCTTCCTTTATGAATAACAAAACGGCTATATGCCACCGGGAAGGGTGGTAATTTCTTTCCTTTTTATGGTCACTCCTTCTTCTTATAAATCGTTGACTATTTATTTGGCCTGGGGCCTTGCGATTTTATGAACGTTTCTAGGGGATGAAATCGTGAAAGGCGTAAAATTACGGTTATGTCTTCATGGGCACCGTCGTTTTTAGTATGGCTCTGCGTGCACTGAATTTGTTCAGGGATTAATGGTGGTGATCCATATTTATAAGCATAGTTTACTTATAGACAGTAAGGATGAAAAATAGCTTAGCCTTCCCCACCAGTGAAACTACGCCTGTTTAATTTTCATCTACTACTTCTTTACTATTATCTCTTATCTTATCATTATCATGAACCTTCACCACCACACCACACTACAGCTAATTTCATAGGTTTCTTTTTAAAGTAGGTAACTACTGATGAGATTTGTCTTTTGGACGTAACGTTCCTTTATTTGATTTTGGTTGATTTGCTTCGATTGTGCACTGGAAACTGCTAAGAAATACTTGGCTTTTGCTTAGGTACAGAATTTATTAGTTAGAAGGCTAAAGCTCGAAGCTTGACGCTCAGCAATTTCCGTGTTTCACCGCATCGCACGAATATCCGCTAGTTAATTGTACCACGCTTTTGATTTTAATCACGTAGCGATTGAAAGGACTGTAAGTTGTTCTAAGAACATTTTTTGGAGAAAGATAGCCCTAATGTCACTGGTTATCGTGTAGTTTTCTCCTATAGCACCTACTTATATTCTCTCAAAGGGTTTTAGGAAGGATGCAATATGGACATACAGTGGGTATATTTATCGTAGGTACCTAATGTTTTGTCACGTTTACGGCTGATAATATAAGACACTCGACATTCGAATATTATTATATTTGAAACAGCTTTCTCACATTATCCTTTAATCAGTCAGTTTAATAGAGCTTAAAGTATTATTTAAATGGGAAAGTAAAAAAATTGCGTACTTAAATAATAGAAAATGTCTATTTATAGGTACCTACCTATAAAACCAGGGAATACTGATGGTATTTACTATTTACATTAAAAGTGTATGTCCATTTCAGAACAGAAAAAGGGCTTTGAAAACATTGCCCTATAGGACGACGTGAAAGGACCAATTTCGCTGAGTAGCCCTCTTAGGCCCTTCGCAAAGGGTCAATCGCCCAAATGTGTTTTCAATCAATCGACTATCTTTGATCTTGATAACACAAAGTAGACCTTTTTGTAAAGAAGCAAGTCGGCTCCTCTATGGCATTTAAGTGGCTTGGTTCTTTAATTATGTGTGAAATTAGATGAATGTAAAAAATATATGGATTTACTGATTCAGTTCTTATAGGTATTACACTCACACTACAAACAAAATCTTATTTTATTTATTGTAATTAACATTAAATAAACATTAAATTATATGAATTATTTATAACGAGAAATAAGACCTTTATTGGTAGGCGCAGTCACGGGTTAACCATTTAATTTTATCCGTATCGGAGTAGTGAAGGATCCGCATTGGAGTAGCGCTATGGATCATATAGGTACTTCAGGCCTTCTTCTGTTTAAGAAAAAAAAATTAACTAGGTATATACTTACACAAAATCATACCTGAACTTTTCGCACACAAACTTAGCGCACTTACATAACAACCGCTCATAAATTAACAACTAAACTAAAGGTAATTACAATAATGAACCTCGTAATTGCCATTGAGCTTACAAAGAAGCCTTTGAGAGCGGGCTTATAAAAGTTTTGAGCGTGATTAAAATTTTTTAACGAGACCCACCAATTATGACCTCAGGACCAATTCAAAATGAACCACGCTTCCCCCGGTTTCGTACTGGGGAATACAAAAAAAGTTGACCCGCGGAGTTCTTTTTCACTGGTTTTATTTTACCGACGTCAGTTCAGGGGGTGTGGTCGGACAAAAACGCTAGGATCAAAGATGCTGTTTCCTTTATTTGTGATATCAATCTTCATATTGAAATTTTATAAATGTGTGTAAAAGGCTTTACGACTTGTAGTTAACTACGAGTATGTACTCGTATGATGCGTCTTTCTACTTTTTTTTAAATCTGCGTTAAGGTGAAGCTTCATTTGATGAAATATTTTACTGTCTGTGTTGCAAATGAAATTTAAGTAACTTTTTGAGTAAACTTGTGGTTTTCATTTCAATCTTAAAGAAGTTAATTTCGATTAATATTTCTTTCTTCGTCTTTCGTCTCTCCTCACAACTTTTTTGTGTTAGTTTTCAGTGTAAATTTCGAATTAAATATAAAACAACACATTGATTGTTAACGTAACAGACTACGTGAAAATTTCCAAGTAGATACGCATGTTCTCTTGTTTTCTGCGCTACATATACTTGTATATACCTAAAAAATACCTATATTTTAGATTGCAGCTTCTACTAATCGTCTAGTTTAGCGCGAAACCCTAAAAGGACGATATTGTTTTAACCAAACCACGGAACCCCAAGCAATGATACCGTGCGTACAATAATTAACGTAATCGGAACGATTATTTCACACTTGCGTTCCAGTTCCCTAATTATCGTTTCCATCAAGTGTTTTGTAACTCACTTCCACGTTGGAAGTGTAATGACAGGTGACGGAAAAAATCGCATATATCGTACATCAAATCGCGTGCTCACGTGTTACAGTGGTCACGTAAAGACGACTTACCCAGTGACTGACTTTATATAGCAATTAACGATCATTAGCACCGTTTCTATTTGAAGTTATTTTTATTCGATTTATTTATTTTGTTGTTATTAAAACGTTGATATGTAAGTTCCTACTTTTTTTCTTATTATTATGTTACCAACATTATGATTATGATTATTTATTGATTGAAATGATTGAAACCTAAATGGATCTAACTGGGTAAATGAAAGTTAAACTTTGATTTTTATGAAAAAATGGAAAAATCCAAGTAAAACACGAAAAGTTGAGCTTGAAACAAAATAAAAAATTTCACTTTAGAAATCCAAGCAACAAAAAAATTTTGCTTATGGTAAATAACTCGTTGTAGAGTGTACTGGGTTTAACCTAACGAGCACTTACACAATCAAAACAGTCACATAAATTATGTTAATTAATCTAAGTGACGCGCATACATGAACAGCAAACGTAATTCAGAGAACGGTTACGCTAATTAGCAATGTAATGTTGTTCAATAAATGTTTTTTATCTGTGTGTCTGTGTTTCCAATGTACGCGTACAGAATATTGCCATAAATCCTTGTGAAACAACTGGTAAGCATATACTAGATCGTGATGGCTGTAGGGCTGTAGGGTTCTGTAAGTTTAAGCTGCAAAGGTTTTATTTACAATCTAAGTGACCCGCGCAACTTCGTCTGCGTAAAACACATACTAAAACATGAACCATTGGCATACTAGGTACATCAAAGACATGTCAGAAAATAAAAAAAAAACATTCAGAATAGCCCTACTGTTGTCGTGTTGTCATATTCACTCATATTGCAATACCGTCATCGTCGTTAGTACAGCGCAATGTTCAGGCAACTGCGTTATTCATGTGCCCACCTGACCGCATCGGTCACACGCCATGTGCTCGCGAGCTGAAGTGTATCGTATGACAATATACATTCTAAGCTTTTTCAGAAGAACCCATAAGTAAGTGTTAAGGAAAAATAATATTATATTATGAGGATATGATATAGCTGTAAATATACAATGTTTACGGAAGTCAAAAACACGTAGCTATTGTCT
>DWBW01000342.1:0-10743 GCA_018231125.1 Spialia spio | reverse complement strand
GTTTCGAGTTTCAAGCGGTCCCTAATTTCATGATAAGCATTCCAGATTTTTTATATAACCCTGTCAAATACCCAATTAAAAGGTACTAAGAAGACGTTTAAAATACTTATGTAACAAATATTTATTACATAGAAGTATCAAATTGGATTAATCGCATGATGTATACTTGATACATGCTTCAATAATAATGAGATAAATAGTCGCACTTATGTTAATCAAGACCACTGAATGAATATCGGGCTTGATGCCTTTAGCCCTTAACATCTTTAGAAATTAAATTAGCTATGTCAAAGTGTTATACCTCATTTGAAAGCTTATAAATGAAGATATTTTTCCTGTAATCTGCAGTGTCACTTCATTGCGCTAAAAAAAGATTTACTTTTATTTTGAATTTTGGAGCACTGCGTCTAATTTAATCCGTTTAATGAAAATGTTGGGACTAAATATCAAACAAATAAATTACATAATTCTGTAAGCAATTTTAGTTTTGTACACTTTTAGGTAATTAAATTATTTTTTTCACAAACCATAAAGTGTTCAATAACTCAAGGCTAAGTTTATTTTGGCATATGAGTGTTCCTACAAAAGCTGTAGTACGTGGCCTGCACAACATGCCCTCGCAAGATTTTCCTCTATAACGCGATTCAAAACCTTAATTCGAATCCTGTGCCTATGAGCGAACTGAAACGCAATTAACTTACATAGTTAATAAAAAATAGTAAATAAACACAAATATCAATATGAAGTATTTCAATTTTGCCAATATTGCTCCCTGTAACGCAAACAAGCTAGCTAATCAATCCACGTACAATGTAGGTCGTGTTCCTGGAACTTTATTTGAAGCATGATTCTGCATCCTGTTAACCGTAAACTGTAAAATGTAGGTACATGAATTAAGTATTAGATTGCAGTGATTCTAGTAAAACGACGGATAGCAGTATAATTAGATTTCCACTGAGCCGTAGGTACGTTACTAGTTACTACGTTTATTTTTCCATTTACAAAACAAAAATGGAAGTTTAGTGTGGTTTTCACTTGCCTATACACGTTCCATAACACCTAAGGACCTCTATTAAAAAATAGCAATATTCTACTTTACAACAGAAAACCACCGTCTATAGCGATAACAAAAAATAAAGACACCAGTAGGTACACTAGAGCCTTTTAGACGAATTTAAAATATTGAATTAAACATTTTTCGTAAACTAAAAACTGTTTCCGCGCATAAATCTACAGCGGACGTGATGGCATAAAAATCTTCGTAACTCAACAACAAATAGCATCCGAAAACGAAACCAAACAAAATTCGCTCGGAGTTTGAATCGGGCCGATAGAGTCCGGGGTGGGAGGAGGGGGGCGGCTCACAATGCTGATTGAAAGCAAATAATGAAATCATAGGGAATGGAGCCCCGGCCGCACCCGCAAATACATACTGTGAAAAATTGCACTCCAGCGCTCTCACAACAATGAATGCACGCTTTCTGTATACGTAGTTTTGTACTTAGTTTGAAACTAACAAAACATTGCAGTTACGACACGCCCGGTACATGTTCATTTGAATTAATATTTGAATTTAAATTAAAAAGACAGAAAAAAGAAAATTCTACGCGTCAGTGCTAAGTACGGGTATATGTGAAGTTATGAAGTAAGTTGACTACGGCTGTCGCAAACGGAGCTTACTTAGTGTTACGATGGAATTTTACACTCGTTTTCCTGTGTAATGCTCGTCCACATACATTTCCTACATCTGTCAGCTAAACTTACCGAAAACAAATGTCACAACAAGTTTGTCACGCCCTCTCAAAGAGGACTAGGGCACACGAGCGTGTAGATAGAAATAGGATGAAGGATATTTAATAGTTCCTAGCCTTTCTTTGATATAAGGTAGCATTTAGTTGATGTGCACCAAAATTACGGAGCTCCCTATGGCCACTTTCTAGTTCCATCATCCGACCAGCTCTATTTCATAATGATATTGCATTGTCAACCGATTTATACATTCATTTATACATGCATGCAAAAATTCAGCTCAATCGGAAATCGGGAAGTGGATCAAATATAACTTGCAAAATTTGATTATATAACGACAACGAGACAGGTGAAGCTAATATAAAGCTTGTAATAACCATTAACTGAGACACAAAACTGAAACAACAATCGTCCAAGAGACCTTATATTTTTGTCACAATATCTCACCACACCTGAAAGTAATAATATCAGGAGTTACAGCCAACGTCGCGGCCAGTTCAAACCACTAAAACATAGTATTTTCTAATATTTCCGGGAAGGTATAAGAGCGAGTGATCGTCAATATAAAGTGACCGGTCAAACAGCAGCGGGCAAACACGGGAGCGCCGCGCCGCGCCCGCGACACGCCAAACAAATGAAACACTTGACCGTTCATCCTTGACATAACGCCATATTTTATTGTATGCGATCGCAAGGCCATCGATTTTCTTAATGGCGGATATCAGAATAGAGTACCACTTGTTGCATTAAGAACTTTATTTCTATTTTAGAAAGCTTTTAGTAACATATTACATCAACCTCCTTGTCCCGCTTTCTTTATTAACTTTAATTTATGTCTTTCTTTATTTTACGACTATGTTCGTCAAACGCAATATGTTTTTGAACCTCGAAAGTGCTCAATACGTTCGACATTACAAAATTATATACAAATATATTTAGTCACACGAAAGAGCGCGGCGACGCGGTCGCTCAGTCGAGCGTGCGTCGAATGCGCTATGACGGCTGCTAACAAGCGTTAATTACACTCGACCGAGCAGCGCGCTGACGTTTATCCTTTACTACCAAGTATTTATTGTAAATAAATTATTATCACTCGGTATTAACATAGTCATTGTGTTCATGTGTCGACAACTGTTAGCCATCATTATTCATAGGTCATTAAAGACGAACGTGAATTTTTCATATCTTGTAGGTGGGAAGATAAAGGATCATCCATAATAATAATACGAGTATAAAGGGGAAAGATATGAACCGATTTGAAAAATCTTTTACTGTTGGGAAGCTGGCTACACTGTTGTCCCAGGGTGACATAGGCTATATCACATTTTCAAAAAAGAGGACTATTTCACGGGGTGAAGATGCGGTACTGTCTTTAAAAACAGTAAGATTAGGAGAGCAAGACAAGTGCTCTTTATTTTAACGTGATAGTAATAATTCCATAAATAACCGCAAAACTAGCGCAAAATTGGAGTGAAAGTACTCAGTCATTTCATCATCAGCCCACCACTGTCTCACATCTAGGCACAGATTTCCTCGAGTGCTTAGCAATGATGCTATTATTTTTAAACGTCTACGCGACAAATTTTAAAGCCACCGGTAAGCCACCAAGCAAAGCGTATGTAACTAGGATGGGCGTTCTGACAAGCGTGCCCATGTGTCTAGTGGCGATGTCAAAATGCAAATGAGGCGCCAGCAGCGGCGCCAAAGTGACGACGCCAAGACTATAGTCGACGCTCTTCCACGATTTAGTACACCACACTAATTTGCGTGCAGGGCAGATTAAATATACTCGTAGTTTGCTCGTACTTAGTCTCCGGCCATGGAAATCATAAAGAGGTATACGTATATTCCAACAGATATTCGTTGATCATTGTAAAATGATTTTCTTACCATCAATAGTTTATTATACGTTTATTTGAGCAGCAAACGAGCAAACAGCCAGAATTGATGAGTGGACGGTTCATAAGGATTGAGGTATTGTCTCAACCAAACTTAATCTAAACCAAATAACAACTTTGTACAATGCGATGCAAAGAAAGAGAGAAATCAGATTAAGAAATTCTTTAAAAGAAAAACCTGGTACCCTGAACCCCCGCTTCTTGACATACGACCCGTAGTACTCGTAATTTCGTTTTCATTACAACGTTATAACGAGTCGGTATTCTTCGAATAACAAGCAAGATCGCTCCCAAACATGAGCGACATTGTTTAAGGGAGCAATTACATTAGGTAACGTAATCGCCGACCGGCCTAATGAAGTTAAGCGTATCTGTCGACAGATCACCGCCACTACGCCCTCAATTAAAATCTCATTACGGATGATACTCCATTGGGTTGATTATAAACTGAGACGTCGCGGTAACAACTTGATTACAAGTGACACTTCGTGGCTGGGAACATTATGTTGAAGTGATCATTATTTGACGAGTCTACCTTCTGAAACTTGTGATTACGTACGTATATTATATTATTCTACAGCCTTCGGACTACGAACAACACAACAGATCACATCAATCCATCAATTGGACATGAATTAAAGATAAAATTTTTAAAAGATTATTTTACATAAAACTGAACCTAATGTGTGAAATTGCTACGCTTGTTTCCGAACTAAATGTTTGTAAGAGCATCTCTTTACTACTTCAGATCAGTGCTTTTAGCCCATATCATCTAATCATAACATTATTTTATAACTATTGTTTTTTTTTATTTTAGAAGAAAAGCAGAAGAGCCTCAAGAGTCAATTAAAATTGCGCACCGTCAGTGTCGAGTCTGTCGTTGCTCCCTGACATGTTATGTACGAGTATTTTCATAATCGACTTTATCGAATGTATGACGTGAATCTTCAATGCTTCACTGCACACACAGCAGTCTTCTCTAATCTTTAATATATGATCAGACAATTCATAAAGCTAAATTAAGATAGCTACGCGTACCACACGATCGCTCCGGTTGGAAATAACGAGAAATTCATTTATGTCATTGTTTGCAGAAATTTCAAAGCCTGGCCGTTGTGTCGGAACTTTGTACACTAAAATATGCAATATTTAACACGTGAACTCATATTGCATTTCACAAATAACTGTTGTCAAATACAATATGTTTGAAAACCGAAATAACTTTTAGTCCATATAATTTTGCTGCTTCATTTATTTGAATCAGATCATCTAATTTCAAAATAATAATTTTTAAAACGAACCTTCAATGCAGGTCATGTTGGAACAATCGTAATTTCTGGTCAGTGTTATGTGTTAAGTGACACTTGAAAATAATGTACCAGCCTGTTGCGACCATAAAGCGACATGGGAAAGTAACGATTCCGAAATTCGTTTAGTAGAGATCTACCAGCTTATTATTGAAACATCTGGTACCTAACTAAAAATGAACGATAAAAACATGTATGTCATAAATTCTTTACATTTCATTGAAAGACCTTTAACACATTACTAAAATTAAATTCGTTCATTTATTACGAATTATACATATTATGTTAAGAGTCCAAAATGTTAAGAGTATAATGTTACAATAAGAAAGAATAATAATAGAAACGGAACAGATTACATAATTGTGATATGCGAAACCCTCCTAATAAAAGCGGAGATATTAGGGCACATTTGAGAAAACTGACCTCGGCCGAGTGAATAAACCTCTAATCGAAGCACGCCTCCGCTACGGGCTTGAGGCATAAATCAGACTCCCCTCGCGATGACGCCCGCCGGAGCCTTCAATTTGGCACCTCCTTAAAATGACATACGAGAAGCGCCCTCTAACGACGCCGCATCAACTTCTCGCGTCGCGCTTATAAATAAAATAGCACACACATTATCGCCTCGAATTATTTAGGCGCGAGTCACTTACGTTTTATGACGGGTGCCTTTTTTTAATAGAAATAAACGAATTTCGTGTATTCGAATCATACGAGAGTTGACGTGGGAGGATTTTCAACGAGAGGGCTTTTGAAGTACAGTTCAACGCAACTGTATACGGAAGCTGTGTCTATGTATAGGTATGTTCTAGAATTATTCACATTAAATGAAACTGCCGTACCTATTGAATGGATTGTAGATCTCTGCAGATCGATTTTTCTCGACACTTCGTCTATGAGAGAACCCACTTCTCAGAACAGAAGTGCGATTGTGGAAATACATTTCCTACCTCGTTCCTTCAAAAGTGATGTGAATTATTAATGACCATAAACTATAACGTATAGCCTATATCCACATAATGTGTATATCTCCCTTAATTCTTACGTGATATTGATAATCTTAACGCAACTATCGATCCACTAAAGGTCGGGCCGGGAGGAGTGCGTGTCGAGTGAGAGCAATCAAGGCGGCCTGTAGACAAACTGTCGGGGCGAACCTTAATTGGCGGTCGGCGAGATTTATGCGGGGAGCCGGTCGTCACGCGGCCGCCGATTTGCCGCGACCGCATCACCGCATACCGCATACCGCACCGCAGACCCAACCCGGGCCGTCTTCGGTTGTTACACTCATTTGTTCCATAGTAGGACTGTTTAGAAAACACTGCGACCGCTCTTGATAATAATCTAAAAAAGATCTTACTTTGGGAAGTTAACTAATGGTAATGTTTAACCTAAAATTGTATGAATAAATCGCTCATATTTTAAACTACTCGTAGTACTAGAACGTAGCAGCTACAATGATCAGTAGTGGATGAAATATTATGTACGTTTACGACGCCATGCAAACATTAATGTCAATGCACTGTGTACTGCGTAGCGCATCGTAGACATCGTAGCAGATCACGTAGTCGTAGGCGTAGCTGTTTTCGTAGTGATCTTACAAATTATCGGAGAAAACAAAACAGAAATAAATATATCTAAATAAATATTTTAACAATTAATTCAAAATACTATTTTTTTTTATAATATTTTATACGTATTATTCTTCTGAAAAGGATTTAAAAAAAATCGTGACATTCTCTTTGCTTTTATTTAACAATATTTTCTTCGCCCAGCGTACGGCGTTGTTATGAAGACAATATTGCATTACCTTATGACTATATGACATCATTCTAATTTGATCATCCGTATAAAGAACAGAAGCCTTACGGAAGGATGTGCATAAAGTTAAATTGACAAAGAATCAAAAGACAAAATTCCGTTGCAAAGAGAAAAGGAGACCGTAATATTGTTAAGCGTTTAAAAGACTCATACACATTTTATTTCTGCTTCACGTAAAAGGTTCCTATGCATTAATAAACAGTATAAGAGATTTAATATTCTGCATACATTAAAAATTTTCCTTTGAACTATGTCATCGCTTTGGTGAAAGTCAAACAGACGGTCAGAGTTATTAATTTCTCCTGACTAGCGTGTATTTTTGTGAATCCATATATATATGTACCTATATGTATTTAGGTATATTTATTCTTTTAATATAATTAATTTAGGTAGACTGAAATTATGATCGTTTATGGGATGTGGAAATACGGAATTATTAAGATTATTAAATAAGAAATTTAAGACAGCTTCAAAGTACTTCAAAGTACAAAGGCTGGCTCTAAACATTTGCATACGCATCCATGTTCCCGTCGAAGGATAACACAGCAGTGTTACTTGGAACGGACTTCTTTATAAGTGTGGAACTATAAATCTAGCTCTCGATGCAAGCAAGTTAAAATATATGTGGCACTTAGATGAGGCAGAGGTCTCAGTGGACAGAGGCGATGTTGTTTTTGCGGGGCGCGGCAGGGGCGGGAAGGGGTCCAACTAGCCCCCTATCGAGTGGGGGGTTCGGTGCCGTTTTCAATTTGCTTTATTTGAGCTTGTTTTAATAGCGCTCGCTCTCCTTATTGAGCGAACGGGCGACCAACCAAATTGCTTCGTGCCCGGACGCCTTTTGATTAAGAAGGCATACGCGCTTCGTCCAAGCCGGGGCGAAAAAACAAAGTGCGCCCGCTGTTTGTACGGCACTTTCCGCTGGAATGGTCTCAAGAGCACAACATTATTAAGCATCCGGTACAATGTTATTGTCGATTCTTATTTATTTATTGTTTCAGCGCGACTCGTCCTCCAAATGTATAAACATTTGATATTGTTAATGTTCCGTTAAAGAAGATATTTTTATTATCATCAACAGTAATGAACACTAAGTGCCAATATTAGTTGCTATGGTCTGACAAAACCACAGCTGGAAAGAACATTCATTTCGCGATAACAACTTTTCCTTATCAATCTGACATAATGTAGACAGAATCTGTAAAAGCGCATACAGCCCTACAACAAGCAACCCACGCGTATCGCGCAATAGATCTGACAGAAAACAAGTCAACAAACGACGTGTGTCAACACGAATCCATACGGCATGAAATAACGAGCTCAAAACAAACACCTGCCAAAGATATGAACAAACGTCCATATACCTACCTACGCGTGCTTACATACGATGACAAATATTTAATATGGTAAACAAATATGTAGCAAAAAACACTGTGCTATACCTACCATGTAAGTATATTTTATATATAAAATATTTTTATCATGAATCTTGTAAATAAGAAACGTTTGTATAAGACAAATGACTGGTCTCTAGGTTTCAGCACCGTCATTTACTTTCATATAACTAATTTTGGGCAATAGTATCAACGCCAAAAAATCGATAAAAGCATCTGAGTGTGACTACGGCTTGTGACTTAAGTTACAATGGTAAGGAGACCCGTTCTTAACAGGGGAGCAAGGAGGGGTTGAAGATGATGATAAAATGTAATAGTTTAAACTCACCTCAACCAGTGCCTTTTAGCAATAGCTGTGTGACAGCAAATCGCATCGTACTGGTCGGCTATCCACACTATTAATATAATGTAGAATGCCGTGGTGGTGTCATTGAAAAACTCCGACATTATCGCCTCCATACCTGTTGGCAAAAGAATACGTTAATTAGACAATGTTATGGACATATTAACAGGAAATAATGCGTCATTATTAGCATATTTTCAAAAACCGGCCGAGTACGATTCGGAACATGTGATCTAATTAATATTTTTATAAATACGTTATAAATACGCATTTTCGTATATCAGCTATCCTATAAGATGTTTACATTGACAATAACCGTTTAACTTGTAATCCCCACATAGCTGTAGCAACAATCTAAGCTCCATTAGATATACTCCTAAATAGCATTTTTTACCTGGTGCATTGGCAAAAGCCTTATCCAAAAACGATCATAACGGAGGCATTGCAAATGCACTGCCACAAATTAGAGTAATCATTCATAAAATCGACTGAATTCAACTGCGTACACCACTAAATGGCAACATCAAATTTTGTACCGTAAATCTTGTAGGACACAGGAGTCACGCGGTCGGGTGTCGCAGTGCTCACAGCGCCGCTAATTAGCACCGGAGGTCGACATGCTAACGACCGACACCCGAGCGAGCCGACATCTTGTTAACCGCTTACACATGCACTGATGACGTTACGAAAACACGAAATTCAAAGTGTTTCAACTAGAGAACAGTAGTGCAATTCCGAAATTTCGATCATCTGCTCATTTCGAAGCTCATTCACGGCGGGTTCCGTGGTGAGCAGCGCAAAACATGCAATTAAGAATAGCCTACTGAGGAAGTCCACACAATGTGATCAGAGAACTACGATCCTATTACCAGCGACCCTAGTAACTTTAACAATGAAGGTTTACATGTGAGCAAAAAAGCTAAAAATATTTTTTTAGTATTGGCTAGTGTAGTGTATGTATAATAGAGCTTTAGTGAAGAGGCAAACAAAATATACCACTAACCTCCAACAGAATTTAAATAAAATTATGTCGGTAGGTAGGTACTTCGACTACTTCTTCGGTACTTCGACTTTTTGTGTACCTTCCTATGTCTATGCTTCAGTTCTGAAGTGAACAAGCAAATTGATTTACAGCAATCCAGTACAGTAGCTTACTACTAGCATGCTACATGAATTTCAATGGCATTGATTCGAGGGCTGGCGAGGGCAGACAAGTGCGGACGCGGACAACTGTCCGGCGCCGCGGCCGCTCCTTGTTTGCATTTTGATGAGTGCCGCTCTGATGCAATAAACACGTTGAGAACTCATGCGATAGGAGTACAGAGGGGAGACAATTTAGAACTGAGCAATTTAAAGTAACGAAGATATTTTCACTTTGGAGATACTTTTGAAGAAAGTAGTCAGCTAAATTAACTGGATTATTACAGACTTTACGTTTTTATTTTGCAGTTTCTGCTGCTTTTAAAAAGAAAATAGTTTTAAAAAGAATATGGCCGATTCATAATAAGTAATTATATTATATGTTAACTGTATTAGTGGATTGTATTTAAACCATTAACTTAGTAAACTACTCCGGTGTAAAAGCTCTGGTTTTTCCAATATGTTATGCGATGAAATCACACCTTCACTTACTAGGTCTAGTCAACCTAATAGCATAGTCAACCTAATTCATACAAAACTTTTTTAGTCGGTCCGTAGTCCAGTCTGTACAGTTATTTACTCTCATGTAAAGCGTATCATGGGGACAGCCGGCGACTGTATCGCTCATAACTACGTTCGCCCGATTAACTCCCTTCCCGGATTATGCGAGTTTCACGTACTTATGTCAAGACGGATACTTGTTATACGGGTAAGCGAATTGGACAATAATTTATTAGATGAAACAATTTGAATACTAATATGACGCTTGAAATCTATTGTCCGTAATTCATTTAAAGTTTGAACTTGTTCAAGAACGCGTCGATGTCAGTGTGATTTTGAGCGTGCGTAATGTATTAAGCATAGGGCATATTATTTAACTGTGGTTTGGACTAACACTTATTTATCTACTGAGACCACTTATTTACAAGTACAATATAATATAATCACACATCCGATAAAAGTTAAATCAACTTTTATCGGATGGTTGATTATAATAGTTGATTATATTACATAGTAAGCCTTTTTAACACGCTTTTATAAGCTTGGGCTGTATGTATGTATGTATGTATGTATGTAACTATGTAACGGAATCT
>DWBW01000341.1:0-10765 GCA_018231125.1 Spialia spio | reverse complement strand
TAATTTCATGGTAGGTACCTATTACTAACTAATTTGTTTAAGTATTTACCACAAAATTAACACGCACGCATCCGTTCGCAAATAAGAGGTGTACTAAAATGGCGTGTGACATTCCGGTTTATTTCTGTAAAGTGGAGTAATGTGCTTAGGCAGGACTCGCTGGCGGTAGTGGCGGTATTTTAATAGCCAGGGATTCCGTTACTGTGACGAGGACTGAAACGTATCTAGCCGTCTTAGTAGATAGCTGAAGTGAATTGTGCTAACGAACTATAGTCTATGTAGGTGTTGGTGGCTAGATACATAATTATTATGACTTGGAGATTTAGTTTAAAGAATTTGTTTCTCATACGTATGAAGAAACTAAATTAAAATCTTAACTTCTACCTGATTAGTTACAGAAAATAATTTTATATTGAGGGACGATTACCTACGACATAATTAAATAATTGATAACTTTACTGTGATTTTAATAGCGTGCAGTTATTTTAGTCCAATTTAAACCATGGCCAAACGCCCCAAACCTATTTTGAAATTGAATTATCATTTAACTCAGATCTGTATCTTCACTGGAATTCATGTGAAACCAACGTATGGCCTGTATTCTTCAATTTCTTAACTCATCTCAATAAACAGAGCAAATTTAAAGATCTGCTAACCAAGCTCATTACTTAGCTCGTCGTATCGTGAGTCGTGACGCACAAAGATCGCACGCACCACGCACAGATGCGAGCATAAATCAGCCGTGAACTTGGCGCCGATCCGATTTACCGTCTCGATGTTTTAGTCGTTTTGCAAACATCGAGTTACTGATTGTTTTTGGTTCCGATTTCGGAGCATCGAGTAGCGTTGTCTGCAAATAACACAGTTGCAATTCGTTTTCTTTGACTGTCTTCTGCTCTGCAAATGGAGATCTAAACCATCCGATCACTAGAAACCAATTGTTAGTCCATATAATATTCTTTGAGGAAATTTTTTATTTTTATTTAGGTAGGTAATTTTACCCAAAAACACCCTTCACTTTTCTCGCCTACGGATCATTCGACCACTTATTTCGTTTTATAAACCTATCAGTCACCTCACACATGATAAAATGTACAATGACTTTTAAAAAGCGCTCTCATATATTTTGGCTGGAATATTCCTGGTCAAATATTTTTATATCGAACAAAATATTACCCCGAATCAATCAGTGCTATCGCGCACCATCGGTTTTGGGTTGGGAAACTCACAACATCAGCTGAAAACCTATTTTTTTATATCATACTGACTATTTTGTCGAATGCTTAGCATTCGCAACATTCAATAGGCCTTCGAGAAACCACCAATTATTTAGTTCCATCAGCAAAGTTACATCGGCACCACATTAAACATCCACACTCCCCGATCTCATAAAAATCTGGTCCTGATTCACAAATCATTAATACACTCGCATCACGTTTCCAGGTAACCCAAACGACAAGATTCTATACGGGCGGCCGAACAAGCGTCGAAGCGCGTCCTTCCCAGCGCCGCGCTCCCTCGACCGCCGCCACTCGCTGCGCATCTTCGGCTCCTCCAGCAAGTACCTCCAACGCTGTGCCTCCACCCGAAGCCTCCACCACAAGCATGCCAACACCACCGATAGCTCCTCATCCACCGACTACCCGCCCAGCGTTGAATCCGCGTCGCCTAGTAAGCATCATACCTCACCGTATGTTACAACTGTAGTTAATCCTTTCGACTTTACACTTCTTTTTCTTTCCTTTCTTAATAGTGCGTCGATGGATTTCGATACGGCTTTTTACACGTAAGTTACCGTATCGCAAGTAATATCTATATTTATTATTGCAGCTGCTTTGCATTTGAGTTACGAGCCAGTTGCATTGCATTTGTCGTTTGAGTTGATTGTAGATTTAAACGGCTTGCTGGTTTTCTTCAGTTTAACACATTAATTTATTTAGGTATTTACATCTAACTCGAGTATCTATTGTATGGTCAGCCGGAAAAGTCTACCATTTGACTTTTTAATTTTACAACCAAAATATCATCGAGCAGTAAATTCTAATTCACTTGGAATTCTGTCACCAGCAATGTCTCAATCGGTAACTGGAAGACATTAAATTCTACTGTATTTCACAATTAATTCCTTAGTGATGCATGAAGTAGCGTTGGACATCCTTGATTGCTTAACAGTTTTTAATGGGGGAACGTATCTCCTTGCAGAGAAAGTGTCGTTGCTCTCCCGCTTATTCAGACGAAGCGGCCGCAGCAAGCAGACCCGCGCGATGAGCACATTCTCTGCCCAGTTCCCACCCACCGAGTGGTTCAACTCGAAGGCGGTTCACCTACATTGTGTTGCAACGCAGACCAACTCCAAGGTGAGCTACGTGCTAACGTATTGTTTTTGGCAACAATGAATTTCATTTGTTCTGGAGATGTTCTCAAATGCTTTTACGTAATATAAACTATTTTCCCTTAGTTTAAGATATTATAGTTACTTAATACTGTTATGTTTTCTTATTTCAGGAGTCGTTGCAGAGTCAAACGTCGTACGTGTCATCTTACTACGACGGTTCGGAGATAAGCAACCGATCATCAACTCTCCCACGGAGGCACAAGAGACATTTATCTACCGAATCAGGTCTAGCAGGCTCTGTCCAGTATGATCATTCACCTGTAAGGCACTCGAGCCCCAGTTCGGGAAGTCTTCCAAGATCCACTTTGAGTAGGAGTTCGACGAACAAAACCATCTTAGATCACTTCGGATCTCCACAGAGACACAGCGACCCCAAACTAAGAGACAGTCCTAGCGGCAGCTTAAGGAGAGTAGACTATTCAGATCATGTTATGTCGACTAGCGGACCGTCGAGCTTGGAGAGCACTAGTACGACACATCGAACACCAAGAAAAGAATGTAAAAATGGACAAATAGATAACCTGAATTCGCCAATGAAACGGGGCTACCACACAAGCGGTAGCAGCGGTCACTCCAGTCTAGAATCACACATATCAGACCGCACACTAAAACCTTCTCCTAGTCATAGTAACGGAGCGCCGGGTCTTAGCAGAGCACAATCACTTGTCAAAGTTCAAAGTTTACAAAGCTCACCCAAAAGTTTGCACAAATACAGAACGAAACCCCCAATTATTGGCGGTGAAACTGTTAAAAATGGAAAAAATATTTCGCCCAAAACTTCACCAAAAAACTGTCAATCCACACCCAAAAAAACCGCTACCCCTTTGCATAACAAAACTCTTGGAGCCAAAGCAGAGAACCCAGCTACAACAATGCTAGCAAGCTCCAATTCTAACAATTCAATTACTCTTAAAGTTACAACAAACACAATATCACAGAATGGTGGAACTAACACCAAAGTTTACGTACAAAATTCACCCGTCCGTTCAGTAATTACGTTTGAAAACGGAAAAGTTACCGAAACTAGCAACGGAAGCAACATTTACATTATCAATGATGACAGACAGGTGGTTTCTGTATCGCAGAATGGCGTTTCGAATCAGACAACAAAAAACCCTACCGAAACCTCATTCGATGTTTGTGTAGAAAAGAAAAAGCAGATGTACAAAGAACCAGAACCGATTAAAGTTCAAGAAAACAAATTTAACAAAAACTCTATGCATGACACAGGCATGAATAACAATCGTAAGCTGTCGCTGCAAATAGGAGGAGCGGCGAATAACAATAGTTTTATATACAAAAATCAACTGAACAACACCAATGAGGTGGCATCTAATCCTTCCTCTCCTGCTATACATAACAACATACATAATTTAGAAACGACAACAAACAGTAACCCATCGACTCCCACGAAAAGCTATGACAACATAATTGGATCTCTGGGCAGTCTCAGGTACCAGAAAAATGCATTGTCATCAGCTAATAGCGGCATTCAAACGAATATAAATTCGAACAGCGAGTTAAAAAGCGTTGATTTGTTGAAGAAGGCCGCAGCATTACAAATGTTAAACGGTCTTCCAAATGTTCACAACCATAACAGAATGAGTTCTGAATCGATAGCGAATTTATTAACGAAGGGCATTGACCAGAAACCGATAGTGCTCGGCTCGGAACCAAATCTAGCACTGAAAAATCAGGAACCATTGAAAGACATCAACACTTCTACCGAAAAGATAAACTGTTTAGAGAACAAGCAGAAAAGGTACAGCCTCAGTCAAGAAGGAAAGAAAGATAATCAGGATTTCTACAATTTTCCGAGCCTGAGCGACTTGAGCTTTAATTTTACTAGTTTAGCAGCACAGAAGATATTGAAGGGGGTCAGTATAAATAGCGTGGACACGTTGGTTGAATTAAATATGGCGGCCAATTCCGAAAAACAGAATAATCGCGATGTCGCCGCCGTGTGCACAGACTTCGGCCTTGTATAGTACATAAAAATTGTTAATTTTGTTAAAATGTATAATAGTAGCCTTAACACACATAATCATAAGCTAGTTTTATACCTTATTCATAACTTCTTCATAACATACCTACTTATTTTAGATTCGCAGTATAATTATCATAGTTAGTTCGAACTTTGTACTCATTTGGAATTTTGTACTCTCCACTTATGAATTTATCCCCTGTATCCTTCTAATAATTTTATAGTCTTTACTAACGTATCATCGAAAGTATCAACGTAGGAAAGCTATGCATCACAGTATTCATTCATATCGCTGTAATCGTAATATTTGGTAAACTCTTAGTTTGTAACTCGCTCGGAATGTATACAATAAATTCCTAATTGTGGATTGGAGGCCTAAAAATTAACCATCCAGTAAGAAATCTAGTGCCTATGACCACTGCTATTTAGGTAGGTAGGTACCTACCTACTAACAAACGAATCATTTCTTTGGTAATCATTGAGTGTTAGACGACTGTATCCTTCCATTTCACTAACTTCTTGCACCTTGACTCCCTATTACACGTCATTATAGTTATTTAAATTATCCAATTCCTCCTCACACTTGCACTTCTGTTCGTGCCATCAAATTTTCCAGTGAAAAAGTTGAGTACAAACTAGAATACCTATACCCATAAAAACCGATTCCATCCACTGATGGGAATTTAAGGACGCGTTTTGTAAACTGTATGTCATGTATAAGTGCCATAAATAAAACCATAATATACGTGAGAAGAGCAAATCAGGCAATGGGATTGGTATTGGACGATTGGTTAAATAATATTAATTTGTTCACTGCACTCAAAGTGCAGGCGAAATAAAGGGTAATATTTATTCATTAGGAAATATAATCGAAAGTCAATGCATACTAGTGTTTAAGTGTTCAGTAACGCCATTTGTAAAATTGTATTAACAATATAAGTTGATGCTTTAAAATCTTGGCCTTTTATTTAACCTTACAACAAAATATAAGTAATGGTCTAGGACCTACCTATAACCTTCCTCTATTTAATGACCAATTCAAATGATTCAGTCACTTTTCCCTATCTGCCTTGAAATAGAAGTGATCAGATGAAATTTGTAAGCCTTCGTTACCCGAAAAACCCTGCCAAAAACCATCTCAAATTAATCCCTGCTATAATTTAAAAATTAATACTTAGCTATGGATTGTCTTTTGTTAGTTTACATTACAGGATTACATTTATAAATGCGTTTAGTGATATATTTGTAATACACTAAAATAAAATAACATTGACTTGTGACAAAATATAAAATTTAATTAAATCTACTTAAGTACTTATGACTTCACATTAAAATAGGTAATCACGTTTTGGACTTATTTCATTAGAGTTTTTAAAAATTAAATATCAAAAGACACAAAACTTTTACTTTTTTGTCCTTTATAGTAAAAAAAACCTAAATAAAATTAGCTACACAGTCTCTTTTAAAAGTTTATTATACATTTTTGTCTTTCATTTCAAGAGACATATACACAATGAAATACTATAAAATACCAAACTGAATATTGTATCAACTTATTCCACAATGTGATCCATTTGATTTAGCAATATATTGTTGGACGGACAGAAAAAACTTATGTTTAACTTCTGATAACCAGTAGGTGTTTCCATATTATTAAAGTACAGATGAAGTCATTCAAGATATCAAAATACCAAGCAGTCCATTTGAAGCACAGCACTCATTGCAGTTCAAATATCCAACCAATATTGATAAGACTAAATTCCTTGTAGATACATAGATAGATAGGTCTTTTTGAGTTGGTGCGTAGATTATTGCTACAAAGATGTAAAATGATGTGTGTTTAGTCTTACAAATATCATGAATCAATTGCATTTTAAATTTCTAACCTCCTCTCTCTGCAACAATAATGTTATTAATTCAGCAGTTAATCTTTATGTGGCCCTAATCAGTGACCTATAAACAGTTTTTAAAAGCGACTTTCTATTACATAAATATTATAATACAAAGTCTTTTTAGTATAAAATTCTTCTGTGAAATAAAACATGTAAATCAATATAAAAGACATTGCCTATAATGGCCTATAGTAAATATAAAAATTATTCTAAGAGCATGTTATAGTACTGTGTTCCATGACATCTGTGACTTGACTTGGTTCAGTCTCTGTATGGTTTTTTATAGAATTCAACCAGTCATCAGTTGGGTTAATTTTCTTGTGGTCTGACTCTGAACTATCACTCTTTTCATCTTCTGTGACATTTGCCTCGTCTGAACATTCAGTTTGCTTGTTTTCACCACACACATTGGAATCGAAAACTGGCTCCCTTGGCTCTGATATTACATTTGTATCTATATCACGGAATTTCCGTGACACCTCTTCAGTCCGAATTTCAACGCTACATATGCAGTCATCTGTCCTAGTTATTTCTTTCAATGCAGCTGCTTCGATAGCCTCTAAGTGTTCCTTTTCACTCCTTGTTAATTCTTCGATTGTTTTGTATGAATACATATGATCATCATTTGGACTTACATAGTCTTCCAATATAAAGGTTTTACTATCAAAACTAAGCCTCTCAAAATCTATAACACCATATTTATTTACATTTTCTAATAAAGCGGACTCGTTATCATAATATACATGTATGTTCTCTACACAATTCTGTTTCAAGTCTTTGTCGTCTTGGCATTGTTTACGTATAGCATCGAGTTGTCTCAAAGTTTTGAGTTCTCTTGCCTTTAATGTCGCATAAATCCGTGCAAATGAATCTCGTACTATCGCTTTCAGCTGCAATAAAACAAACATTGTTAAAGATTTCCTAAATACATTTCTAAAAACAAGATTTCTTCAGAAATTGCTTACATTTTCAATATTTTTATCAAATTCATCCAACTCACTCGCCATGTTGTTTATATAATTTTGTTTTTATTTTGAATTGTCAAAATGTCAATCTTGATTGCATTTTTTATACAATTTTGCCTTGAATTTCTTCTTTTCAGCTTGATGGCACAGACTTATGATACCTCTGTGGTTGATGGCTTGAAGTACGATGAAGAGTACACAGATATATTATTATACTTATTATGACTCTTACGTACTGAACTGACTGTACGTCAGTCTATCTGTCTGTGGTCCGTGGTAAAAAATAAAGAACAGACGATAGTTTGTCAGTTGACAGTTGTCACATCTGATGACAGCGTCAAGACTGTCAACGTCAAGTCAAATTGTCATTCATTCAATCATTCATAGTACTTACACTGTCAAAGTCAAAGTGATGAAATTGGAATTTATATTTGTATTGATGATAAAATAAAAATAATTGGAAATATTTCGGTTGAAAGAAAACATATTTAACTTTTACCTGACTATTAGAGTAAGTGCTGAGGTAATACTAAACTTACTAAAAACAGATACACCTTTACCTAAAAAGACAGTTTCCAACAGTTGTGATGGCAGACTGTAGATGGCTGCAAGATGTATTAGTGCTATTTTTATGAAGAAGCAAGTTTCAAATGTCAATCCTGCAGCAAATCTAACTGAAAAGTAACCGGTTATAGTGAAAAACTCGAGCATACGTGTACTTATTTCGTGTCAGTCGACTAAAAAGTATCCAATATGTCTTTACAATGGACTTTGATTGCTGGCTATCTTTATTTTGAAATTTTCGTTGTAATAATTTTAATACTGCCTATATTTAGTCCTAGGCGTTGGCACATGTTTTTTAATTCTAGACTGTTCGACATCTTCCACAACAGAGTTAGCTGGTACTTTTATGCATTTCTCATAGTTTTGTCTCTGTTTTTTATTGATGCTATACGGGAGATGAGGAAGTACTCCCAACCAAGTGAAGGCGTAACCCACTTAGCAGGAGAGATGAAAGCAAGTGTAAAATTATTTAGAGCTCAAAGAAATTTCTATATCACCAGCTTTGCTATTTTCTTGTCCTTTGTTATCAAGAGGCTTGTAACAATGATTTTAATACAATATCAACTCGAAGTAAAATCTGAGGAAATTATAAAGAAAGCAGAAGAAACAGTTCGACAAGCTAAATCAACTGTATTAGCCCATACTCTGAGAGAACAAGATTCACCAACAGATGATGATATCAAGTGTAAGTTGGAAGTTGTTGAGAACTTGCTGAAAGAACAGCAGTTCAGAACAAAGGAGGTTGAAGAAGAAGCAAGAAGTTGGAAGCAAAAGTACGAAGAAGTTGTTGGAGAAATGGCGAAAGGTGACAAATAAGATGTTTCTGCTTAACTTGTATCCACAGAAGCATTGGAATTATACATTTGTGCACCTAAAAATGAATATTAGTCATATTTTATAAGTTTTCTACACATTCACTGCTGCAATAAATCACGGATGAGATTGGTGCTAGCCAAGTTTGTGTTAAACCTATTATGTGTCAGCGTCATAGGGAGTGCTGATGAAAAAATATATATCTACAACAAAGTTATTAAAAAGAAGACACCACAGACTCCTGTATCTCGATGTTCTGAATTGAAGTCATACTGTTTAATTTAGCTATTTAATGTGACTATGTTGAATTAGCCTTAGGGCTTACTGCACAATTTTTTAGTAGAGTCTGAACTGGCTACTTGACAATTAAAGAGATATTCTACGTATGTGAATAGTCAACTTAGCCAAGGAACAGCTTACTTCAGACTTACTTGAAGATTGTGCAACAAACCCTTAGAGTAATTAAAAGCTTCTGTTCTGTCCTTTATCTTCTTTGAATGAAAATATTTTCTAGAAATCACATATTTCGTTCACAGTCTAGTGTGTAATGGTGGGAAGAAAAAAATTAACTACTACTAACTTTAAATCTTCTTTTTATTATTTTTTTCTTTGTTCTTTCAATGAAATGAATCGCTATGATAATGGTAATCACATCGCAGGTAAACGGTTGGATCAATTTCACCAATTCCTCACTATTTGTGTTAATTTTTGTTAAAAAATTGAGAACATATTGAACGCAAATTTGAAAACTACTATTTTTTTCTTTTTTTTTAATCTTTGTGGCAATGTACCTTCCGTATATTATGACAATGACAAACTAAGATAATAAATATAATAATAATGATACACTCAGAGCATGGGAGGTACTATGCCTTGGACTTGATATCTCTAATCCTAAATCCTGTTTTACACAGACGAAGTTGTGCGGTTCAGCTAGTCTTTCATAATAATGAAATGCCAAGTACATTGGTGCCTACTAAAATTAATGTTAATTACTTACACAGTTCATTTTTTATTTTATTCAGTTATATGCTTTTTCTATCACAGCATTTATTGTAATATTAGTATTTTAATTATGTCAAAATTAAAAAAAAAATAATCTTGATATAAGGTATAATTATGTTAGGTACTTATATAGATATAAATTTTATTACATATAAAAGAAATTGTTAAAAATGTAAAACATTCAAATTTGTACTGTAGCCTATTAATTTAAGACATAAAACTATTGTAACTTTTTATTCTATTGTTCTATTGCTTTTTAGCGTTGCTCTTTTGTGGACTGATATTGTTTTTATATAGGTATAGAAGCTTTTTTATATTTTTGTACAATGTTTTACATGATTTCTGCTTCCTCTGCAATTATATTATTATTATTAATAAAAGCCCTTTTAAAACAATAATACTATTTTATTTTATTAAAGTAACTAACAGCAAATTCAAATTAATTTATAATTTGCTGTTGGTTCTCATTCATTAATACTGTCATGTAGGTGTAGGCTTATCCTATTCAGCCTATATTAGTGTTGCCGAGCTATCGATAGTTTTCATAGAAAATAATATACTCTATCAATAGAACAAGATATTGCTTTCGAATAAGTGCAATACTATAATTATAATGAACGCAATACTGTCGGATAAGTATATTGAGTGCAACACTATCGAATAAGCGCAAAACCATTGAATGAGTGCAACACTATCGAATGACTGCAACACCATCGAATGAGTACAACACCATCGAATGAGCGCAACACAATTGAATGTGTGCCAATATTGGCTGGGTGCACGACGACAGCGACAACTAGCGGTTTTTGCAAAGTGTCTATATAGCCGGGATGCTATATTAAAAAAAACTAGCGGTTAAGTACTTAACGATAAATATTATGGAAACATCAATGATTAAAACTCTAAGTTCTTAAACAATGTTTTATATTATCTCTTTTTCCTTTTCAACTCTTTTCTGTAGTTAAATTAATTAATAACAATTTTAATTGGCAATATCCGAGAGGCTTCGGTCGCGTCCGATGAGAGGTGTGGCGCATACTCATCAGTCGGGTCCGAGAAAATGCACAGTGTTTAATCGCTTGTTGTCGACGACAGCCATCCCGCTTCCAGCTAATGTTGGCTAGTGTTGCTGATCGATAGTCTACTA
>DWBW01000340.1:0-10766 GCA_018231125.1 Spialia spio | reverse complement strand
GGTGTACAACCAGTGCGTTAGCATCTTATACTAGTCTGTGTGTACAATGTGTACAACACTGTAGTACATTATTTTGATAATATTATGTCTCGTAAGTAAACCTCATCCAGCGTTTGCATTGTAAGCACAAAAAATGTGTTTTTTACGATATCACCTTAGAAACCCCAAAATTTCTAGGGTTTATGTGTGTTTTATACATGCAAACCTTCCTCCTGAATCACTCCATTGATTAAAAAAAATCCGTTTCCTACTTTTACATAAAACAGCTAACTACTTTTACTTAAAGCCGCAAAAGTCAATTTTAAAATTTATTTCGTAGCTATAACTTAAGTACCTACCTAAAATATTTTTAAAATCAATTTATTTTATATAAATTACATTTCGTCAAAAATTCTAAATACCTTAACGAACAATAAGACCCACATGTGCCGTCATGAGTTTTATGCGTGACGTCACACGCTACCTAATAGGTACAACTTCATTGAATAGTTTTAAAAACTAGAGATCGCCTATAAAAATCAATAGCACTTACTTACCTATTTCAAACGGAAAAGAATCATTATTTACCTATCATTCATTAATTATCCAAAGCCAAATCAATCGGTATCTAATGTCCATCGGTATCTAATGTTTATAAGAGGTCTATCAGTTAGTACCCGACAACAACATAAAGCAAATACCTACAAAAAAGCCGAGTTTGAACTTGTATGAATCACCAAAATTTTTACCTACTCTAGCCTGCAGCCCAAATAATACAAAAAACATCTACCTGCTCGCTAAGGACCTCACATTTGTGCATAATACGGATAGTACGCGGCTGATCTACAGCGATTATCCTGCTTCCGATACGAAGGGACGGTCTCTCTCAGTGAAAAATGTCCACAGACGGCGGGAGTCGCGTCGATCAATATTTTGTTGAGGGGTACACGGAAGTCAGTACCATAATTCGATACCGCTCAAATTTGAAACGCGGCATTCATGTATCTCTGATTGCGGACTCTGCACCCCGCGATCGCTTGTTCTGTTCAAAAAAATATGTTAAACGTTTGAGAGACCGTATCGTAAAGTACTGTGATTCATTTGGGCGAGCCCCCAGAAGGGGAGTTTGTCCATTTTTATATTTACACCGTGTCCCTCGCGGCATGCGCGGCGCCTCTTTGCCAGTCTCGCTACTACAGTTTCACGCACGAACACCAGTGCATTGAAAGTGATGTAAATATTACTCCTACCATAATATTTATATGCGATTTGTTGTTTTTAAGTTGGGAACGTAGTGTTTAAGTGAAAAAGTTATTTGTTTATTTTAAAAAAAGTGGTGTTTTGGTGAAAATACAACGATTATCTGCATTGTTTGGTTTCGATCCGACTGAACTCTGTTCGAGGACATGCTACCCGTACTCAATGTATTTCAGGAAGCGTTTCAGCAAGGAACTTTTTGTTCTCATAACTCACGCTAGAGGTCAGTATCAAATTAAACTGAACATAGTTACTTTCACGTATAAACAAATGAAAAATTCAGATGGCGTACTTAGGTCGATTATTGTAAAAATTTAGAGTTCAAGCACCGATGCTCTTCGCTTTTGCATCCCTTCTCCGCCCTTTACGCATGATCGACCGGTCGAGTTTAGGGGTTCACTGTGAGTAGGGTGCGGGTACTATGCGTACCTATAATTACAATGATGTAGGTAGCTCTAAAACATTATCAACTTATTACGTCTGTAAATGAAAAGGGTGCGGAAACAGTTTTAGGATAACTGTTGGTTAGTGGATATAAATATACCTACGGTTGTACAGAAAGTAATGCATAACTAATTAATGTTTATCTATACATCTATTTATATCTATATATGTATTTATCTATATATATATATAATTATGTATATAAATGAATAAATTTTGCGTGGTCATCGTATCTCAGGTAAACGGTTGGAAAAGTTTTACTGATTTTTTGTCATTCAGAGTGTTCTTAAGAATGAAAAAATTAAGAATGTTTGATCGCAGCATTAAAAATCGAGAAAATAAGAAAGTTTTTTTTTTTTTTTTTTCTTTTTATGGCGTCGGCGCAGACACGCTCAGCCAAAGACAAGTAAAACGGGGAAACAGGAAATTTTGAAAAAAATACAAACGGAATTTGGAAAAGGAAAGATCAGGAAAGTATGGGATAACAATGATTAATACATAAATTAATACATAATAATAAAGATATAGTAAACAAACTAGATTTTAATATCATTTTTTCTAATAAAAGATGCAAGAATTTTATAAATATCAGGGTCGAGGGTGGAAAGGAGGCTGGATACACAGGATGGGAATGGAATTTTTAGCTCAATTAAGTGGTTAATAAAGGAGGAGCGATCGAATAAATTGCAGGCAAAAAATATATGGTTCAAATCTTGGACTCCGTTTTTACAATCACATTCACAACTGTTAATGATACCTAATCTATTAAGATGTTCTTTTGTACAAACATGACCCACTCGCATTCGAATAAGAATCGATGTTATCTGTTTGTTAAACATTTGTTTATAGAACCATGGCTTAGAAGGGATCAAAGGTTGTATCTGGTGGTAATATTTACCTTTACTTTTAGAAGTCAATTGCCAAAATTCATTCCATGAAACTTGAAGATATATTTTGGCAAGAGAGGTTAAATCTTGGCAAAAATTAACGTAAGGGAAAAGATCACCACATTCCACTGCTTCCTTAGCCAGCTGGTCAGCTTTTTCATTTCCTTTAATTCCTCTATGACTAGGTAACCACACTAATACTACGTTAAATTTGTTTATATTGCATTCATGAAGTTTATACTTAATATCAAAAATTATAGGAAGTTGAGATTTTATTTTAAAAGAAAACTTGGTTATTGCTTGTATAGAACTTTTGGAATCCGTAAAAATAATGGTATTTTTAAGTTTCATTAACAAAACATATTCAAGTGCTTTGTAGATGCCGTAGCATTCACCAGTATACACTGAAGTCTCAGGAGGGAGTTTTATTTTCTGGACAATGTTGTATTGACGGTGGTAAACCCCTATTCCTACATGTCCATCGTTCAAGTGCTTAGATGCATCGGAATAAATCTGATGCCAACCCTGCCATTCTTTATTTATAATCGAATTGAACTTAACATTGTAATCAGTATCATTTTCTGTAATGTCAAACTCACTGACCCTTGGTTGAATTATCAAAGATTCAAAACTATGCCTATAAATGGGAAGAACGTTGCAAGAATAAGTAGGTGCTTGTATTAAATCAAATTTTTCATAACTTTTGTTAAAACACGATAAAGATTTGTGCGATGGTTTACTTTCCTTACAAAGTAATCGAACTTTCGGTAAAAGCGGATGATCAGAGAACTGCAAGCATCTACTATAAAATCTGTCAGCTAGATATTGTCGCCTTAAATGCAGCGGGGGATCCACGCATTCAATTTGTAACGTATTAATTGCAGTAGACTTCATGGCACCAGAGATTATCCTAAGGGCGTTCGATTGTACGCGGTCTAGCTTTTTTAAAGCAGCTATATTACATGGTTCCAATAAAAATGAACCGTAATCAATAACACTTCTTATTAGAGCATTGTAAATTAATTTCATACAAAACGGGTGTGCACCCCACCATACACCCGACAAACATTTTAAAATATTAAGATGTTTTTCACATTTATCCGCTACATATTGGCAATGTGGGACACCAGATAATTTTGAATCTAATATTACTCCTAAGAACTTAACTTCTTTGTTTAAAGGCAATATTGAGCTGTTATATCGTATACTTATGAGTGGGGGATTACGCATTCTAGAAAATAAAACTACTGTACTTTTTGAAACCGATACTTCTAAGCCATTAGAATGTAACCAATCCCTGAGACGATTGAGTGAGTTGTTTAAAATGTCACATGCTGTATTTAAAGAAGGTTCGACAACGTAAAGTAACAAATCATCAGCATACTGAAGGATTCTAACAGAATTATTATAAGTAATGAAACTATGCAGGTCATATGTATATATATTATATAAAATGGGACTCAGGACTGAACCCTGTGGGAGTCCTTTCCATACTACACGCGTCATTGTTTTACCGTTATGATTTAATTTTATTATCCTTTCGGAAAGCATGTTTATGATAAAGTTTACTAAAATAGAAGGAATATTGAGCTGAAGTAATTTTGATTTTAATATGGGAATAAGAACATTATCGTACGCAGAACTTATATCCATAAATGCAGATATTACACTTTGATTTTTACAGAAAGCTAAACGAATATCTGTAACTAATATGCTTATGTTGTCAAGTGTACCTTTCCCTCTTCTAAATCCATACTGACTATGAGCTAACAGTCTATTACTTTCAACAAACCATTCTAATCTATTTTTTACCAAATGTTCTGCAATCTTTACTATAGTAGTGGAGAGAGCAATAGGGCGAAAAGATGAAACATCCGTTTGGGGCTTATTAGGTTTTGCTATAGGTATAATTATTTGGGATCTCCACGAAGATGGTATCTGACCGCTTACCATGACAGAGTTAATAAGAGTAAGATAATAATTAAGAAGATTTTCACTACTATTTTTTAGGAAGGAGTATGGTACAGCATCTTCACCTGGCGCCGAATCTTTTAAATGAGATAGTACACCTTTTAATTCTGCAAATGTGAAAGGTAAGTCAAGAAATGTTTTTTGATTCTGATCATTATTTACCGAAATTTGAAGCGGAATTGAATAGTTTTCAGGGACAAAGGGCGGCGCTAGCTTATCTAAGAATGCATGTGCCATTGTGTCTGATATTGTTGATGTAGTAGTTGACGTAAACGCACACCGAAATCTTTTAATATTTTGCCAAACAAGAGATGGTTTAACATCCGGGCATAAAGAAGCACAAAATCTGAGCCAGCCTTCTTGCTTTTTTTGTTTTAAAGTTGTCTTTGACTTCTGAGCTTCTTGACAGTAGATGTCAAAGTTTTCAGATGTCATTGAGTCACAGTAATCTTTTTCAGCCTTCTTCCTTCTTTTTACTGCTTTCGTACAGTCTTCATCCCACCAAGGCGGTGAAGGAATTCGGTCTGACCTGCGTGATTTGATTGGGAATGTTTCATTTGCAGCCTCTATAATAATTTTTGCCAAAGCCTCAGCGCACGCTGGTTCTTGCCCCATAGAAATATTAGGTAAAATGGACATCCTTTCTTCTATATTAGTCCTAAATAAATCCCAGTCTGCATTGTTTAGCCTATATGTAGAACGGTAAGATTTATTATGGGTTTGTGACTTAGAAGAAGGAAAAGAAATTAGTATAGGCATATGGTCACTACCAAATGAGGAAGAGAGTGTAAGCCATGAAAGATTAGAAGCAAGGTCAGGAGTACATATTGAAAGATCAGGAACACTCATGCCTTCAGCAGGTTTAGTTCTACGAGTAGGCATACCATTATTAAGGAAACAAAGATTGTGTGTGTTAAGTAGTTCCAGCAAGGTTTCTCCGTAGCAAGAAGATTTGGAACTGCCCCAAGCAACATTTTGGCAATTGAAATCACCTAATAATAAGAATGGTTTAGGCAAATTACTGAGTAAAATATTTAATTCTGATAAAATGGATGATGTAGGTTTAGAGATATATGCAGAGATAATATATACATTATTAACATATGTTGCAATACAACAAATGTCCTCACTCAGTGAAGGCAAGGAAACAGCATTAAAAGAAAATGAATTTTTGATGAGTATGGCAACACCACCATACCCATCAAGCCTATCCTTTCTGAGACAAGAATAGCCTGATATTCTAAAAGAATATCCAGGTTTCAACCATGTCTCAGAAAGTGTTATAACAAAAGGTTTATATTTATTAATAATGTAAATTAAATCACTTTTGTTGCTAATTACGCTGCGGCAGTTCCATTGGACTATCTTTAATGACTTGTCCATCTTGGCTGTCCACATTTTTTAGTTCACTAGTTTCAAAGGCAACGTTGTTCGGTTTTATTATATTTAACTTTATCAAAGTACTAATTAACTCGCTAATAATATCTTTAATGGAGAAGCTCTCATCAGGAGTTTGTACAATGGCAGATCCATTAGGTGCAGATAAATTTGGATTATAATCTTTTGTAAGGGAGTTGTGAATTGATTTGTCATAACCACCTGTTTGTTTATATGGTGCACGGGGTTTTAAAAATACAGTCTTTTTAACTGATTTGTTGGTGTTTGCTTGTTGTGTTTGTACATTTCTCGGTTCAGAAACTAATACTTCAGCATAAGATCTAGAAATGGGAGGATGTAGTTTTGAAGCTTCAAGATATGATAAACAACTCTGTGCCATAGTCAATTTAATCCTTCTCTGCCTTTCAAACTCTGGACAATCCTTACTTATAGCGTAATGAGACCCAGAGCATGAGCAGCAAAAAGATTCAACCTCATTAATAGAACAGGTATCCGCGGTATGCTCCTGACCACATTTGTAGCAACGAGGTTTCGAGCGACAATGCACTTTAGTGTGCCCATATTTACAACAATGGAAACACTGTATAGTTGGTAATATGTACAATTCTACATTTAGTGCATTATAGCACATATATATTCTTCTAGGTAGAATTTGGCCATCAAATGTAATAACAACCGTTTGTGTTGGCTTCCAGACAGGTGACCCATCCACTATGACTTTATAATTAAGCCTACGTATTTTAATAATCTCTCCACAACCTATAGGTACAGATACATTTGATTGAACTTCCTCTATTGACCAATCTGCAGGAACGCCTCTTACCAAGCCAACTCTGGACACATTAAACGATGGTATAAATGCTTTCAAATTATGTTTCTCTAATAATGGACTAACTACAAAATTATTAGCGTCTTCAAAATGAGTAAAAGACATGCATAATCTATTACGACCTATTCTTTTTAGACTTCCATTTGCTATATTTTTAAATACGTTGTTATTTTTTTTTAAGAAATTACCGAAAGTAATAGGGTGTAGTGTGGTGCCATCGGAAGAGGAATGCTCTATTTTTTGGATATGAACAAGGTAGGGAGCTTTGTCAGAAGATATATAATATCGAACGCGAGTGGGTGACTCTGAATTATTGGAATTATCAATTAAAGCTTCATTGTTAGGTTTTACAAATGTTTGAGTATCTGTCAAAGTAGGCAAAGTATTAGGTACATGCAAAATAGGGGCAACATTAACATTTTGATCATTATTATTTTTAATCAATTTGTGTATTTTGTCGTTGTCGCTTGACTCTTCGCTTTCCTTTAAGCAAAGGCAGCGGCGATTATTAGATTTAGACTTATCGGTCCTCTTTTTTTTATTACAGTTCTTACAAACTTTCCGGCAAGCTTTTACACGTTTTCTGTCAGATCTTACAGAACCATCGGTATCCATACTAGATTCGTTATTAATTACAATATTAGCACCGACCTGGGGAACATCAAGACCCCCGGGACCGGGATCGAAAGGATCCCCCTCATCCATCCTCAATACATATGTTTAAAAGGACTTACCCAATGTTCAGCCTTTATATACTACTAAAATTTAAATATATACGATAAAATAGAGAGAAAATACTACAATAAACTACTTAACTGATCTTTTTATCAATTAAAAATTAATTAAAATCTCAGAAGCTAAAAAAACACTCCCGCCTATTTGAATGTTTCCCGCGCTTTTTCACTCCACACTTTTGAGTTTTTTTTTGTGGCATACACTTTTGAGTTAGTGATGCGATCTGAGATCGATTAATCGAAAAGATTACCCGTATTATTAATGCATGTGCTGGATGCCATTATTTTTTTATTGTATTTAATTTGTTTAATTTTAATTGATTGATTCTCGTAAAGCGAAAATAAATACTGATTTTTGTAGAGAATTTGTTGCGGAATCATAACTAATTGAAAGTAAGTAGGTTAGTAAAGCGCTTTATTTTTTACTTTCTTGCTATTATTTTCAGTTTCATATTAGTTGGGACTTAATTATGATCATTAAATCTAACCTAACCAAAAATTTCAATCATTTAAATTTATGTTTATGTACATGTCGACAAAGAATAAATATTGGACATTGAAATCATTAAGTAAGTCATATTATTATGTAATTCCTTATGGTAGTGTGCATACTTACTACTACTATTATGTCAATTTATCTATATAACCAAAAATTGTATCTATGTAAACACTACATAGAAATTATCTAATAGTAAAGCCCCGATGATCTTTTTAAGAATAAACTACCGAAATTATATTAGATTTATTATAATCAAACAATATCAGTCACCTACAATACATATTTGGTAAGTAAGAAAACCTGGCGTTACTGATAAGAGATCGTTAAATTATAATAATATAACCTTGTTTTTAATAAAATAGATGACCACATTTATCACATTAGAAACGAGAATTTGAAAAAAGATTGATTTTTCGGGAATCGATCTTATACACCTGGGTTTCATTGTGAACCGAATCATTAGGAGAAGCTTTGAATCGATTTAAAGATCGATATTTTCCGGAAAGAATCACCATCCCTAGTGGCTCTTGCTTGCGTTTGCATGTGACAGACGCATGAACATAGCCGCAGACAATCCACAGAGACAATCAAATAATTTGACCAGCAAATAAAATTTGACAAACAATTTGATCGTCTGTGGGCCTTAACAAATCTTGCACATCTTTGACTATCTATGGTCTCTTGCATTGACTTCAAATAAATTTATGGAATGGACGCGCATCGAAAAAATCTAATTGAAATTGAGTAAAGCGACATACTTGTTTTTGTTTGGTGCTGTCTATTTCAAATAAGGGTCTACAATGTGTTGTATTTTGTGAGGCCCAAATTTTAAGCAATAATGTAAGGTAATACGTCATCATTAGTGTATACAATTACGTTTATTTGATTTATTTATCAACAATAGGTTATCTTTCAATTGATTATCAAGTCAAAAATTGGACATTCAACATTATTTATCGTATTAAAATGGAAGTCGCTGATGAACATTCCCGGGAAACACATGTAGCGGAAGATTTGAAGTCTACTAGTACTGCGGAAAATGAAAATACAACACTTGCTGTCGCGGCAGATCTATGTCAGAATTCAAATGGTGTCGACGAGATAGGAAAAATGGGTCAATCGGAAGGGATTGAAGACTCGATAGATATGATGGAAAATGCTGCTCCAGAACCAGGCATATCTGAAGATGTATCTGTTTCCTTAGAGTCCTTATCTGAGGTAACTGCAGCTACTGAATATGACACATCTACAACCATAGAAATACCTGCTAATGAAAATGACATAGCCAAACCGTCCAGTGCTAAAAGTCCATCAAAAGATCAACATATCAGTACTGCAAATGTTGATGAAGTAGTTACAGAAGTTGTCATTGAAGATGTTGCTGAAAAGTCTGTTAGTCCAGATGATATATTGGAGGATAACATGACAGAACCTTCAACTGATCATATACCTAAATTCAAGACTGAAGTTGTTATTGAAGCTAGTGACAGTACTTTGAGTGATGCTGATGGACATGAGACCTCAAACAATATTCTAAATGAATTCAGGGAGAGTATTGAATTAGGTGAAGTTTTGCGCACTGATGTTACAGAGCCTTCTGAGAATAATAACAGTACAGTGCGACAAGAAGTATTTAACAAAGAAGAGTTGCTAGACATATTGCAAGGTAATGATGAAACAGAAGCTATTCTTCCAGATGCAGTCACTGAAGCAAAGCCTGTTTTTAAGTCTCCATCTAAAGAAATTGAAACTAAGTTAGCCTTGCAACAACTTTCAAGACTTCAGAAAGAGAAAAAACGAATGCGTGGGACTGTAAGAATGACAAAAATGAAGAAAGAAAAAAAATTACGAGAGACTAAAGGTGCTAATAATATTGGACGTCCAATAGAGAAGAAACTAAAAATCAAATCACATCAGGCTACATTAAAACAAAGTGAAGTTAATGTAAAAAATATTAATATTAATGATAAAAACAGTAATGACATAGAGAGCACCATAGAAAATAACACAAGTAAAGACGCCAATCAATCCAAAAATATTGTGAATGTTTTGGTTATGGATTGGGATGATGAAGAGCAGGAAACCAATGAATCAGATCAGTCTAAAGAAAATATAGAGAAGGAAAGTGAAACTGAAGCAGTTGAAACTAATGAAGCAGACACAAAAGATGAAAAAGTGGCTGTTAGATCATCAGAGGATCCTGTATTGAGTGAGGAACAAACACAAAAAGATAAATCTGGAGAAGAAAATCAACCCCAACGCAGATTAGGAAGAGTGATCAAGAAAAAAGTTATATTTGACCCTGACAATCCAGATACATTCACAAAAACTAAAACTAAAAGTAAAGACCTGAACAGAGATCATAATTCTAAGGAAGAACCACCAACTAAAAAAGGAAAACAGGAGCAAACACCATCAAGGTCTAAATCTAAATCACCTTTGTCAAACTTACAGTGGAAGAAGCCATCTTCAAAGAATAATAAGCAAAATAGAAGACTCACAGAAGTAGATAAGTTACTAATGGATGAAGGGGCTGTCAATATGATATACCAATTAACACCAGAAGCTCCTAAAGGTAAAAAAAGTAGGGAAACAAAAGCAGAGTTCATAAAAAAGATACAAAGTTCTATTCCAGATAGTAAGGAAATGAAATTTAGAGAACGAAAAATAATGAAATATGAAGATGGCGAAGCCAAGAAAATTCTAGGGGGAAAACACAGGGTATCTCTAAATAGTTCTATAAAGTCTCCTTCAGTTAGTGAAGATTT
>DWBW01000339.1:0-10770 GCA_018231125.1 Spialia spio | reverse complement strand
TTTTGATATATTATGGCTGCTGAGACACATTAAAGTTGGCATTTATTAAATTTTTGCTAGATTGTCGCAACTGAAGCTTAACGGACAGTTGTGTTGCTGTTGAGTTGAATGTACGTACGCACGGAGAGCGTTATATGACGTTACACATACATTCTTATCTTAAGACAGACTTTCACGCCTTTCACCGGAGAACACACTGGTAACTATAAAAAAATTTGTACCGCACAGATCATACCGCGGTAGGCAGATACGTACTTTCACTTCACACTAAAAAAAGTTTACATTAAACAACAATAACGATCAACGGAGAACGTCGGGTCAATTTGGACATTCGTATAGCAGTGAGTTAAAATGTATTTCCTTTTTTCCAACCGAAATGACCATGATTGATGCGACACTACAAGTCTGAGCATGACATATGCGTCATTCGTATATTTATATGCTGGGTACGTTAACAGACTCATTAACGCCCACGCACTATTGATGATGGGCTTATTTTGTACGAGACGTATTGAGAATACATTTCGGCGCTTATAATGTATCGAACTATCGACTGCTTATACATACAAAGTATTTGTACCAAACATAAGTTTACAAAAAAGTTAGTAAAAACGAAAACCGGATTCAAGCTAAATGAACATTTATATGGCTACACGAAACGTGTAATCTTGAACTTTCATATAACAGATATATTAACAACGAGGTGTTTATGCAGAAACTGATAATACACGCGATAGCTACGACTTTTACACACATTTCGATATAAGTGGCACGTCGAGATAGCGCGAAAACGACGCGCCAGTCGCCTGGGGACGCACCGATTGTCATGTTAAGGTCCCGCCTTGGGGTAAAAATGCACTTTCGCGGAACGATTGAACGTCGATTTCAGTTAGCTGGGAAGACTGCGCGATTGATGTTATAGAGGATGACGGTGCTTATATGTTGTAAGCACATATTGTATATCAAGTATGTCAAGTATATATAGACATTTTGTGTCATTCCAAAACAGCCACAGAAGATAGGTAAATGTGCTTATCAGTCAAGTTGTTTTTGCATCATTGAACTACCTACAAAATATCAAAATATACAACTTTGACATTTATAATATTAGAAGGAAGTAGCATTAGTAGGATTAATTTGAATAGTTCAATGCTGTCAGCTTTCTATGTAGAATTTAATAAACAACTACGATTATATAACATTTGCTGCCAACTTTCCTTTCTATGTACATAATTTAAAATTACAAGAGATTTGATGTGGAAAATATTCAAATAAATAGTAATGCACCACATCATATAAGGTACACCCAGAATTTAATACAAGCAAGCAAGCTTAATTTAATCTAATTACAGACTCTACATCTTCATCGACACTTAAAAGGCATTGATTCATTTAAAAATCGGGACTAGACTGTCTGGGCGAAGCGATTGTCATGCAAAGGCCCCGACTCCCGCCTCGAGCTGAAAATGCACTTTTACGGAACGATTGGGTGTCGATTGGAGTCACTAGAGGAGGCGACGGGAACCTGAGCTCGGAATAATGATCCCGGAGTGTCAGGAGAGCGATACGATCGGGAGACTTCGCGCCGGGCCATTGAAACATGTGCCGAAACCTGGTTCTAGGTATTCTTGATTTGCACTTTTAGAAAGTGAAAGAATTTTCACATGAACTTTATTCCAGAACGTACATTTTGTTAGAAGCATAAATTATAACTTGTAAGAGATCATCATTGCTCTTCAACATAGCTATACCTGTATACACATGCATTGCCCGCTTTGTGGAAGAGCACTTTCAACTGCCTTTTATAGACACAGTCTTCAATAAATAAACATTTATTTTACTATGCGCAAAATAGTTTTATAGACCCTGCAAGGCGCTGTCATAACACTAGCACACTGATAAGTCACTGGGAACCCAGATCGATACACTCGGCCTGATGCGAGCACGGTCAAATCCTACATACGAGTTCAGGGGCTCAGGGGAAATATCTAAAGTTGCTTATTTTTCAGGTCATACTCACACGATAAGCATCTTAGATATTTTCCGCGGTAAATTCAAATAATCTTGAAAACTAAGAGCTCCTCTAATCTAAAAATTCATAACATATTTTCGGTGCGCTTCAAAGTGATTTTAAATCGCCTTATAAACTTGTACTTTAACAAAATAAAATGTAAAGACATTTTTCAATATCTTCCACGTATCCAATACTTCTATGACTAAGGGACTTCTTGTAGGAATCTGAACAGTAAGATAAGAAGTTATGATTGACCAATACTAAAATACAATGAGACATACGGTGCTGAAAAGAATGTAGCTATTATTTTACACCGTAAAGAATGAGCATGTTTTAAGTCGACATGCTCGGTTCATGCCCCATCTGATCGCGTTACGTTGACATTGCTAGGCGCATTACGAGCATTTATTGTTTAGCACTTCGTATTTGTGTTGAAGGAATGGTTTATTTATTTGTCGAACGGCAGAGAACCGTATCCTCGGGGCACAAATCCATCAGTAACAATAAAAATGTTTTTGAAAAGTAGAATTTAATATTATAAATGTTTTCTTCAAATTAAATCCAGAGTTCTTATCGTCCATTGACAATTTATTGAAAGAATTCCGACATAAATAATGAAAGTCATTGGTAACAGAACGTGATAAAATTGATTTATGTCGAGCAAAACATCCAATTAAAAAGATTTCTTGCGTCGATAACACAATATTTAATGACACATAATCACAAATACTAATTAAATGTTAACATATTTTAAAAGAAAAATGAAACTATTAATGTAAATCATTTTTTAACTTTATTGACACTTAGGAGCAAAGGGTATCTTATTGGTTAAACTAGTAAATATATACGTTTGAATAAGTATCAGAAGGATAAAATCTGTCAAGCGAGGTAGACGTGAATCCGTTACAATAAGTAAAAAGGTGTTATTAAATCCTGCTTAGCATGTTTATGCTTTATGTCTTTAAATTAAGATAATGATCATCAAAATTTATCCAGTATTTGAAGTGGAATACACAAAAAACGCCCAAACTTATAATTAAGTAGGCAAAAGTATTGACTAAAAACTTTTTTCATAAAAGTTACCAACACAAACTTTTAGAAAAGGCACGGCCTTTTGATAAATTCGAATATTTTGCGATCGCTCGTAGGTAGATACTAGTAGGTCTCTTTGTGCAAGTTAATTTGAATAGCTATCAGCCCTCTTAACTATTTATGGCGACTAACAGCACTGCATGCAATAATGGCATTGCATGCGCGGCTCTTCCGGGCAAAGGGTGAAAGAGCCACGTAATTAATATTCTAAATCTAGCAATAAGTATTGTAGGCTTACTGGGGGTGAAATATTACGTTGGCGACAACTATTTTGCGGTGTTTATAGTTCGTACTTTAATGTATCCACTTTGTGGTTAAATTATTCACGTTCCGTTGCTGAAAATGGTGTAATTTTTATTATAGGGGAATTAAAAGGACCTTGTTCACCAGCGTGTTAGCTGAAAATTTACAATGCTTGTTACAATGCTGAGACCAAAGTTGACCAAAAAAGCACTCGTACATACTTCCAACTTCAAAAATCACAGGGAACTTCGAAATATACCGCAAGGTTTTTTTTTGCCAGAGAGAGGGTAGGGGGAACCAATCGGTAAAAGGCATGAAAGGGTTTAATTAGTTATTTTTCCACTCCTAAGCAAAGGGCTCGACCCGGTGCAAGATCCTTGGAGCGTGACCACCATGATGTCGAAGAAATAATGGGGGAGATACGGATTGATGATCAAAAGTATCTGCCGTAACTGTTTTGAATTTTAAATCTCCAATTACATTGTGAATTTCACTAATGAGCTTTCCCACTTTACATTATTGTACATGTACATTATTTGGATTTAAATAATCATAATTAACAACTATCAAAGTTATCATAACATAATTTCACACTGTTAATTTATAAATATAGAAAATAATTACTACATAACAAGTAGGTAACAAACATTTCAGAATGATGTAATTAGTACTGTTTGAACAGGAGCTCATTAATATTTACTTGCACCGACAAACATAAGAAAATGCTAAATCCCCTCATAATAAACATAAATATCCTAATAATTATTATCGGCGGAATTAAGCTAAAGGCCAAACTGATCACACAGAAGAACAATAACATCCTGTTAATGTTTTTGTGTTAACTGTCTTAGTCTAATTGCCTCGTATTATTTGCGTGGTGGACGTGTTACGTAAACGGACGAGCGTCGAATTCGGTGCGTGGATCGCAATGCAAGGTGCCAAGGTCGGGGCTGATATACTTTGCATGCAAATGAACACAGATAAAGTACCTCTCATTACGCCCGACACCCGACGACGAGGCCTCGCTGGAGCCATTACGGGCCCTGTTTGAGACGCCTTTATTTTATTACGGATGTGTTGAGAAAGGAGGTTAATGCTGTTAAATTACACGCATTGTTTCACCTAGCCGTCGCTATGGCAACCGCGCCACAGATATGCCATGGTGGCGCGGGCTTATATAAGCATTCGTCGTCAAGTACAATGTTAAGGATAAAGTAACGTAGCGCGTATGTAATTATTACATACAATAACGTTATCAAATACATAAATACCTAGTGGACAAAGAGCAAACGGCCTTGTTAACCTCAACATAATTTTGAAATGCCGCCGTCCGTTCTTTTTTAGGTCTATCTATACATAGAATATTACGGAGTTGACAGATTTGGGAATTAAATGAAAAAAAGAAGATTCAAACGAACGAGGTGCGGAAAGAGGAAATCGGACACGCGTCTTCAATGGAGTGGTTCGGAAGCATAGTGGGAGCTGTTTATGTGATTTTCCACATTGGTGGTGGATACGTGTTTCTCGAGCCTCACCGTTTAATTAAAGGGCGACGGGGGCGGCGCGGGACGGGGCTGAGGAGCAGGGCATAATGGCGGCGCAATATCGGATGGAAATGCGCGGCATGTAGGAATGCGCCGCACGCCGCCCCTCCTCATCGCGAACGATTCCTGGTATTTTTTATTGACGACTCTGGAAACGCTGTAGTGGGAATAGTCTATACAATTCTCATTTAACCTGACACCGAGTTGAACAATTGAAAATTGACCCGGGAAACATCCTGAGCAAAGCACACAATTCTCACGAAAGGTTAATACCGCAGAGACAAGTTGGCGGGCGATTGAAGGCTTCGAGGCGAGAGGATGTGCACGGGTCGAGATAAATGGTGATCCATTGTACGTCTGCGAGATTCCACTTGGCGATAATACAGGTCGGAAAGTATCACTGAAAGTGGAATGAAAGTTTGCCAAGCTGAGAGCACTATCTAAAATATATTTTGTCTAATGGACACGGAACGACAGTTTTTTTCTGTCTGTACTCTTCTCTGAGTGTAAAGATTAAATATAGTGACTGACATTTCCAGAATAATCCAGTCTGCACTGCATTTTAGAACGTTGTAAAATAATTAAAACATTACCAAACCATAGTTGTATCACTCTATTGTAGAGACAAGGAGACTGTAATTAAATTTTCTCGACTAATTAAAAATTGACGAAGTGTTACAAAACAGTATTTCGCTACTCGAGTTGCAGTTTTGTCGGACGATAATTAAGTAATCTGTTCTGAGCATGTTGTAATGCCGACTTATCGGCTAAGTGCAGGGAGTGCGGGAGTGCACGACGCCAATCTCAGTGCTGGTGCAATTTGAGCGGCGAATGGCGAAATCGGAGAGCGAACGAAACGTGACACCCCACTTATCACGCGATGTGAAAGTTGGACATCTTATTAAATTCTGTTATTTATAACTGCGATACGCAGGATACCAGACACGAATAACGAATCACGGAACAACAGCGTGTTCCCTATGTTTTGTTTCGCTAACAACCTACTCACTGCCAGTTGTTATCGTTCGAAATTGAAAACAAAATTAAGTCAAGTGATGACGTCGATGTGGACGTTTACGTCGAAAAAATAGTTTTCGGTTAAACGGAGCCGAGAGGTGGCACAATTATGATGGAGAACGACAATTTATGCAGCAATTATTTGAAGCGGGCTGGCGTTCGATCCAGGTCAGATCGAGTGATTTTTAAAACTAATGCAAATAGCATACACAACGGTAGCGCTAAGAGCGTTGCACAAAGTTAATGAACGCTCGCAAGCGAACACAACCGTTTGCGATGGATCTCGCTTATTTAGACGGCTGGAATTAGAGCAGAATAAAACGATCAAAATTCCTCGGGCACCTACATAATGGAATGTTATTTATAGCCGTGGATCCTTCTCTTGTGCTCAGTGCATGGTTAATAACTTACATTCCAAAGTTAATTTGTGTTCGTTTGTGGTCTGCGAACAATGTCTCATCTCATCTTAACATATCGTCGCGACATAATTTGGATCAAAAATACTTGGAATTATCAAAATTCAAATGTCTAATGTATATGTTCTGATATTACTTTACCACTTGATAAAGACTGGAGTTTCGGCATAAAAATTGCTCACTTGCTAGTGATTTATTTCCGAAAGTGTACCCATATAAATAATTGTATCCAGTGTTCAATTACAGCGATGTGAGTTGTTATCACAGCCCAACTCTAGCTACGTACTTACATTTTAAGAATAAATTAACGACACGCTATTCCCTGCTCTGACTTACGACAAAATTTTAAAGACGACATGGCCAGATTGCTTTCGTATCATAAGTTGTATTGTCCTCTCAGTATCTGCTTAATGGCATATACATAGGCACAATGATTCACGTAACCACGGCATGCTATGCGAATGCCGTCTCGGTCGCGTCTACTTGCCCACCTCCGGTCGCCGGTGCGTGTCGGCTTACGGACAATCTAGCCGGGCCCGAGAACGGCGTGGCCTTGTTTGTCTAGAATAGATCTCTATTGATATTTATACTAAATGTTATTTCGCATGAGTTATTAATAATCCCAGAACAATGACTAAGCGTGGTAATTAAAAGTCAGCCGCTTGTTGCTATCATGAATTTGAAGTTTTGTTCCGTTTCCATTGTAACGAAAGTTGACTTAAATTTAGGGTTGATGTTATTTAAACAATCACGATTTCTGATGTTTATTTAATTCTGATATTTTAGTTAATTTACAGACGAGGTGCGATATGTAAGTACGGGAATAAGTTCACGGTCCATGAAATAACTCGTAAGCGGCGAACAAAGTTAAGAGCGCGAACTGAGATTACTGGCGGCTTTGGAGCGGCACGAACGGCCTGCAACGGAACACTTTGGTGGACGGCTTCACAAAACTCCTCCCAACTACTAAATAAAGCTTTTGCTATTGATTTGCGAGAACTACTTCAATTAGTTTCTCTCTTTCGCGATACAGCCGAGTCGCCGGTCGAAGTTTTTGAAAAAACTTATTTGCATTTATTCCCGGAGACAAAACAATGAAATAGCTTTGTAGCGTTAACCATCCGAATGAGGAAAATATGAGGTAAGTTTATGCGAATGTAAGTAAACAAGCGGAAATATCTGAGGGAGTTTGCGTACAAAGGGATTTTGTTCAAAACTAGTCGGAAGCGGTTCAGGATTCATTGGCTTATTTTTCATCCTTCGAAACGTTATTTATGTCGGGCATTGTCGGGTGATTGTATGGAACGTTTCAACAGAAGATTTCATTGCGCTCTGACTGGCTACTAAATTCATCTGTCACAGTGTTCGAATATTAACCATCTGTTGCCTCTCTTGACAAACAATAAAATTGATTTACTAGGTGGTTAAGCGAGTTCTTAATTCAATTTTGGAACAGTGTCATGTTTACTTAACATTTTGTGAAAAGAAATAATAAAGCAGAAAAACTGGAGCACGTTTTATATACAACTTAAGCCGACTATAGAGAATAAAATAATCCAAATGAATTATTGATATACCGAAACACAACAGCGGCGGCGCCGCGCCGTAGCGTTGGTTACTAAGGATATATTGAAATGAATAAATCAAACATGTGGACGTAAGCAGCTTATTCGTGTGACGGCCGAATGTCGAATAGAAGGCGTAATACGTTTTAAATAACCAGAAATTCGATGAAAGTGAACGAGTGGGAGGACTGGTTCGGAACATAATAATGTATTTTTAAAAGAGCACCGACTGTATCGGTGCGTTGTTACTGCATCGAAGACTGCCCACGTACGAAATGTGTTTGGACTTGTGAAGTTGGAAACAGCTAAATATACTGTTGGTGATAGGGATGCCTGTGTGCGCAATACGACCACGCTACTTCCCACGTATCTACCTAACTTACACTTTCTCTCCTCCCTTATGCTTACTTTAGACGTTGAAAAGGATAAAATTTAATCTATTTGCTACCCTCCAACTACAATTGATTGATTTTTAAGAAAGGATTTGTTTTGATTGTCTACCTATTCGATGGACTTAGTTGGTCTTTGTATTGTTTTAGAAGAAAGACAGATTCAACACGAGATTTAATAAACTTAATAAGCAAAAGTTGATACGCTAAATTCAAGCAGCCAAACATGTGTTCTCTCATAAACCAGCAAAGTTTTAAAGCCGTTTAAAAATAAATCAATCTCCCTTCCGCATACTTTAACAGACACTTCTAGGTTAATCCGAGAAAATGATGTTGAAAATTCGGGTAAGAGGTACTCGCTTTCTATGTATGTAATGGTGAATTAATTTCAAACAAATTGATTATTGAAATGAACGTATTAATGGGATAAGCCAAATAGAGTTCTATGCAAATTATGGGTCCGAAATTGATAGATAATAAGGACATTGACTTCTTTAATTTTTAGTTATAAGTAAGTACTTAATCAGTATTTAAAACACTTCCTATACACACATAACTGTATTTGATATTTTCGAGATATTTTGTAACTCACACGCAAGATTAGACTGTAAGATGACAAGCAGAATTACCAATAACTTATTCAATTATAATACAAACGATTGATATCCCCTAACACCCACCGTAGCATAATTGAAAACTGTTAATTTAAGTCTATGACTTTACGTTTCCGATATCTTGTTCGCGATCCACATAGACGAGAGAAGCTCGATGACTATAACGTTGTAATTGGAGTTGTTAAACAACAAAAACGAACATCAGTTGACCGCGATGATGTCACTGTCTGGTTGGTGAGGCGAGGTGAGGAGACTCGCGGCGGCCGAGCCGGACCGTGACAAAACACGCAATTTTCGTGGCTTTACGTGAAATGATGCAATTCGACATCCGACACGGTGACGAATCCTGTCACGTGACTGGTCACTAATGGTAATTGATTTGATTTTATTTATTGTGGGTGATTATTCGCTTTATATTATTAGACACGAGATTTTTTGAAGAATTTTGACTGAGTCTTTGATGTGGGGATAATAATATTATTGTGACTAACCTCGCCATTGTTGGGCATAATATTATTAGATGCTTTATGTAATTAACCATTGTCAGAAATACGCAATGTGTAGACATAACAAAAAGGACCCTATACGAAAAACGTATGGATACACAATGAATTATTAATTTTGCATGATATTGTCCTAGCCCCATACATTTTAGTGCACCGCTGTGACCCGCGGCGTTGTCTGCGTTGTTCGTTTTATGCGCCTCTCGGGAGCCTAGCTGAATATCGGGAAGCTATATAGCTTTGCGTGCTATCTCGATGAGCTATGCATGTCCGGGGTTTAGCGCAACGTGTTTAGGTCGTTACTGCCCAAAAACGTAACAAACAACCTATTGTCTGTTATTTTTATGAAGGGGACGACAATGGCAATAAAAGTATTTCCCATTTCGTCCCAACAGTATTCAGCACGCGAACTGTGTGTTTTCAGCTGTAGCCGGCCGTTAAGGGTAGAAGGCGGTTGGAATATCCTCATAATTCGCACTCGTCGTGCCCATAATCTTCGCGACACGCACTGCGCCAAGTGATTCACGGCCATCTTAATGTCAACTGGCGAAATTGATAATCACCTTTTGAGACACACCGAAATCCGGTTACAGCGAACGAGTGGATTGGCGGTGGTGGTAACGGAGCGCGTAGGCGAGGTTAAGTGAATAAGGCAATAAGCTCGGTTTAATCAACACAACACGTATCCTAATCAAATATGACCCCCTCGTCATACTGCGTAATTGAAGGCTTAATCACGGGAGACGTTTCGCGGTACGCGGAAATCGGAGCTAAATTGTCGCATAGGCACCTATACTACGTGTGGTTTATGACATGGAATGAAAGTAAAAGCGAAAAACTATTTTGAAGTGCATTGAAAAAGATTTGAACTCCTATTCTGTTCTAGTTTCTCACCGTTCGTTGTGCACGAGCAATGGTATGGATTGTGTGTGTAACTACGTACGAGCGAGCGTCACGCTGAGTTCTCGGTGACAGCATCTGCGAGTATCCGTCTGACATTCGCAGATACAAAGTGGTATTTACAATATTGTTTTCAATGTTTCCAGCTAGACGCAGACACGCGGATCAACGAATGAAATATAAAATAAGCTTTGCGAATAACGCGACATTCCTTTCTGTTTCGACATTGACTTCGTTTTCTAGTTTTAATCTCTTTTGAAATGAACCATAGCTTAAGAGTGCAGCTTACGTTACCCAGTATTAAGCACCTATTTGACACGCGGATTACAGCCATATTAACTGCTATTTAATTGTAGACATAATAAAGTTAACAAGCTGGTGCTCGGTAATAATAGTAAAAGTATCTAATATAATAAGTGACAATTGTTGCCAGATTAAGTTCGACTCCTCGTTATAACGTTACGGCAAACTTA
>DWBW01000338.1:0-10774 GCA_018231125.1 Spialia spio | reverse complement strand
TTCATTGTTCGAAACGAAAAGCAAGGTGGTACCTACCTATTTGTAATCCTTTTGCGGCTCTTTAGAGGTAGAGGAAAGACCTGATTATTAGCGTCGTAGGGTTTTTCCCGCATTATAATTACGAGACGTTTTTTCTAGAATATGTAGGTAGTACCTACATAGGTAGGCCTATCTAAATACTAGGTAAGGGCATAGTCACATCCAGTATTGTGAAATTTAGAATCGAATTAATTAGGTGGGTACCTACCTACTCGTATGTTTGAAACATTTATTTGCAAATAATTGTATTCAATTTTGACTTTCAACACTTTCCTAACCTTTCCTTATTCCAAATTCCTCGTCTTTTTTAATTAAATTTTCCTTTTTAATTTTTCCATATATTGTGCAAAAGCCCTTAGTGCCCTTACCTACCTAACTGGCGGTAACGCAATAAAATGCTCAGCTGGAAGGCAACGTAGATGCCTATTTAGAAATTTATATTTTTTGAGAGTGTTTTTTTAAAAAGGGGCCTAAAAAAATAACTAAGTTTGAGAGAACATTTTAGAATTTTTGAAGATTTTTTGAGATTCGAGAATTTTTAAATTTTTTGAAATTGGAAAAACCTATGACTATTGGTAAATACTAAAAATAGCTGTAGATCGTGAATTTTTTTAACGGGGTAATACCTCTTATGAAATTTTATGTAAGTAACTAGGTATAGATAGTAAAAAACCAGTCGACTTTTTTATCGTATTTTTATGGAGTTTCATGGTTAGGTAGATAAGTACCTATGCAGTCTTTTTCAAGCACGCGTATCGTACCTAATACCTATATCTTAAGCAAATTTGTGCCGCATTCGCATAGATGGTCAGCCAGTGGCACCTTGTGCACTTCTCGTGTACGAAAAATCTGCTAAGCCGTCTGTTGATATAGTTATCAGTAGGTAGCAGCTGTAAAAAAGGTCGAAGACCTTTTGGGTAGTTTCAGATCATCCAGCTCAACACAACAATGCTTCTACTACTAGATTATATTCTTGAACATGCGTACACTTCATGAATTCAGAAATAATGAAAGCAGTTGTGCAATCAAGTTAAACTAACTAGTTACAAAAAAATAAATTTTAGTTATTATTACTAACGATAGCTACATTTGCCAGAGAGGCCTAGCTTAACTTATCTAACACAATGAGAACAACATTGTAATTTATGCAGTAATAAACAGTAGACTTTAATAATAAAAGAATTTAATACTATCCAACGTTCCAACAGGTTCGGTACACGGGATACCGCGATCGTCCGCCAGAAGAGCGCCAAATGAGGTTCACCAGCGGCTGCCGGGAAGGTCACACTGAAATCGCCTTCACCACTAATGGAATAAACCTGCAACTGGTCTTTGACCACTCGCCCTACAACAGCCGCGGATGTGACTTCCAGAAAGAAAATGGAAAGGTAAGAAGAAGATAAAAACTTTGACAACCTGCATTAATGTTCCATTCTGACATGACATTTGAAAAGGTTCGATTTCCAGATCAGCCGTTCAAAAATTTGTAAAAGACTTTGTAAGACTGCTTTAGCTTAGTCTACATTTTTAAAACAAACAGAAACACTATTCTATTTTAAGTAGGCATACAAGTATTTATGAACGGAAACAATACAGATACCTATGCTACCTACCTTACCTACCTACCCACCAGAAATAAGGTAGGCTAAACTAACCTAACTAACTTACGTAGGTAAAAGTTTTTATATAAACAAATGGCTCTGAATAAAAACGTCTACAATATCTATTAATCTATGTACCTATAAGTCGGTAGGTGCTTAACCCTTTTGCTCAAACAAAAAATTGTAACTAACTAACACTTCCATTATCATCAAGTAAAACATTTCATTTGCCTGTAACCCAAGCCCAGCTAATAACATCATTCGTCATCGACCGGACCGGTCAGCATACGAAATGCTGGCGCGTCATCAACGCACGCTGCTTCCGGCCCACATTCTGATAACGTAATGAAGACATAAATTATTTCAAAGCCATAGTGAAAGAATATAAAGCCGTAACACCGCACATAACGTGCCGGTCACGCTCTGTAGTAGTTTTGTACACATTGAATGAGTGACATCGTTTGTACCAGCGCATTATTCCGGTTCACTAATGCTCTAAAACACATTGAAACATGCTAATGCATTAATGAACCATGCAATGTTTGAATATTATGGAACATGTTCCTAATATTATTTGAAAATTAATTAGGTGGCCAATAAAATCTTTATAAGTTACATAATTTTCTGTAATAGTTTACCTACCTAAGTATAGTGAGATTTTGAATAGGTAGGTACCTATATCTAATGGAATTTAACTATAAGCTTGGTATTTAATAGCTCGGCGGTACTACCTATACGCAATTAAAAAAATGCACATATTTTATTGAATGGTTCCCCTTGCTTCAGGGCCGCCTGCTGCGTATCCATATGAATACTTTATATTTATTTACGCTCGGTTCATTTAACAGGCTTCGAGAGTGTATTCATTCTCGTCCTCGTTATTTCCATAGCAGAAGTTGAAAAAGGGCGTGAATTGTTTAATGGACAGAAATATGAATCCACTTCATGTAGAGTCGTACTTTTAATGATGAATTTTATTAGACAGTAAAAATATTAGTGTAGAGGACCAGACTTTTAAGTAGGTAGGATACCAGACAAGCTGCAAATTCATTTTCTAATGCTATCACTCATCTTAACTTGGTAGGTACTTACCTACTTATAATCATTTGGTTATGCTTGCTTCTTCAGAAAATGTACTTGATGTAAATTGTTTTCTTGTCAAGTTTGAATTAAGTTCTATATTAATTAAGTACTTGCTTAAATTTTATTTATCTTTAGCTAATTTTAAACATAGGTAAAAGTTAAAAATGGGTAAAAAGTTCTGGGATATCATCACAGCCGAGAGATAAAATAAGTAGGTACATTTAAAAGCCTAAAAGTAACCTATACTATAATCTCCTTAGTTAATTTTTTTCGGTTGAAGCGAATCACACGAATTAGCAGTGGATTGCTTTGGAAAACCAATCAAAAACCATATTGATTGATAACGGAATTGCTTACATAAATATAATTTATTCAATTAGGTATAGACTATCTATAGATATTACAATATTTGACTGGCAGCTTGGTCTAGCTAGTGGTTAGCGAACCTAACTACTTACGTATTAATACAGAGGTTGTGGGTTCAACACAGACTCCGCCTAGGTTTGGGTTCAGATCAGACAACGGTGTGTGAAGTGTCCCTACATACCTATTTATCTATTATTTTTATAAAATTAATATAATAGTTATGTAGTTTTTTGTTCAATAAGTGTAAGATACCTATTCCGTAAAAATAAACTTAAAATACATTATAATGCAGTATACCTAGTATTAAGTACCTATAGGTTTACCGATTTATTTGTTAGCTATATTTGATTGAAACTCGTTTACTCTCTAAAAAGTGCCTCGTGAGCCAAATATTTTCACTGAATCGATACGGAAAAGCGAGGGAGAAGTCAGGGCGCCACGACTCCCCGCCCGCCCAGTCAAAATGGCCGCCGCCGTTCTTTACCACCACCCTTCTCCCTGTAACAAATAACTACTATAACTGTATACCTACTGAACATTCGTGTCCCTTCTACGTTATTTCTCTTGCTTCTTATAAGTAATCCTAATACCTAATATCATAGCTAAAAAAGGTAAAAGAGGTAAAATCCAGAATTATTTAAAACAGATTCTAATGAAGCTTTACACATTTTATATATAATATATACCTACCTATAAGTACCTATGTTTTTAATTCTGAAAATTTCTTTTATAAAAGATTTTAATTGAACTGCAATTTCTGTTAGTAGGTAGGTATTAAAATTTGCAAATCGTTTTTCATAAGTAGGTTTTTCATAACCTATGCAGGCTGTAAAATCTTTTTGGAAAAAAAAACGTACAAATCGGTACCTACTTACTTTCTAGATTTTTACATTATTCATAAGTAAGCAGTTTCGTTTGAATGGAGGTATTTTATAATTTTAAAGATTTTTTGTTTTTCATTATTCATGAAAACCGCACTGAAAACGAAAAAGGCCCTTAATAAAAATACTACTTTCTGACTAAACCTACTCTATATAAATAATGCATGAAGAAAAATAAAATGTACCCAATCCGTTTAATAGAATTTCTGTAAGTAGGTACCTACTTTGATACCTTATAAAATTTAAGTAGGTTTATGTTAATTTTTATCTCTTTGTTGAATATTAAGATAGCCTGAGAACTCTATTCACTACCTACCCTATACATTTTCAATAAGACAATAGACATTAGGTACTTTTTTCCTAAATATCCAGAAAGGTACCTACACCTAGGTGCCTAGAGTTTCAACAGTCAACTTTCAGTCATAACACGGATAATAAGGCATTTTTTTAAAGAAGCCATACGGTTAGCGTTCAGCAGGTAGGCCTATTAACTACAATGCCTTCTGCATATTTTTAAAAGTTCATTGTTGTGTAATTTGCCTGCTTTGAAAAAGTGTCTAGATACGTACCAACACTACATAATTAAATGTTTGTGAAGCGTGTATTGGAATAACATAAAGTCAAAAACACGCGATCGGCATCTTTCGCCTGCCTTATGGCGTCTTTGTTGGAGAAGTACATCAAACCCATAAAAATAAGAGATGGGAATAATGGGAACAGACATGCCGAATCCACAAGGGTTCCGTTTTTGCCATTTGGCTACGGGTATAACACTTAGTTATAGTTGTTTGAAGATACCTAACTATAATCATTAAAGCGAAAGATGAACCATGCAAAAGCGGCCTATATTCTTAAGGACAAATAACTTTCATATCTACATACGAGTTTATTCGGGTGGTCAGGAGCATCACCCTGCTACTCCGCAATCACCCTCTGGCCGGCTTCCTCCTTCGCGCTCATTCCCGCGGCTTTGAAATTATAATCTTTTTAATATTAACTATAAAGATTCTCCGATGACTTTCACAAAACGCATAACATATTAAGCTCTGCTACAAGCAACTAATTCCAAATAACTTCAACTTAAAACTTAACAGCGTAAACAAATAATTACGTTGGTACGTAACGTACGTACTAAGTATATAGGTACCTACTAAGGAAGTTATTTCATTTCTAGTTTCGTGGCTATTTACGAGTATCTAACAGTACCGATTTATGTTTATTGGTATTGTTATCAAAGTACCTACCGACGTTTTGTTTTCCTCATGGCATGGAATGGAATCAATCATAAATTATGACTCATAATACTTATTTTGTTCGTAACTACCTTTCAACCACAATTTCAAATCATTTCATAGGTATTATAAAAATAAAGAAAACATAAAACCGTTAATATATTCACGACTATTGTTATTATTATTGAAGCAGCATGTGAATAGACTAATGGTCACTGGCTCCTTCACAATCTTTCACTTCCTTGCCACCAACGCAACGGTGCGATTTTTTGTTTAGTTTTTTTGTATTCCAGGAAGGCAGGCCATTAATTATGTAGAGTCACGATTTCTCTTTTTTTTACCAGGCACACATTGTTTCAAGATTTATCATGAATGGTGTTTGCGTTCGCTGGCGAGGATGGATTGATTTGGAGCGTCTTGACGGTGTAGGATGTCTGGAGCTGGACGAGGAGCGAGCAGCCATTGAAGACGCCGCCCTCAGAGACCAGATAGAGCGTTACAACCAGCGATTGAGAGATTTCGAGGATAAACATCGAGCGTACCGTGAGCATGGTGACGAGTTACGCGCGCACTCGCACCTCCAGGCACAGCGCTGCCACCAGTCGCGCCAACCGCCCCACATCGCCCACCCCGCGCACACACACGCAACACATCCTGTCCACATCAAACCACACTCCCAGGGAGCTCTTATTTCTTAAAAGTATTGAATGACCTTAATAATCTTATTCCATCTCATTACCTTCGTATTGCTTTGAAACGTAATTGCCAACTAAAGAATACTTAAGCTTAGGTAACTTTATAATTATAGGTAAAAATACTAAAAATCATGATAGATAGATGTAGATGTATCTCTACCTACTAATAAATTATTAATCAATAATATAATTATAATCTAGCCATATCATAATATTCTTTTTATTCTATTCACTGTAGCTCAATAGGTGTAAGAAATTCGTAAAAGGGTTAGCGACAGAATAATTCATAAATGAAAAATCCTACACTCTCTATTAAGGTACGAAAAGAGTATGAATTAAAGTAGATACTATCTACTACTAGTTTTGTTTTCATTTAATTTTATAGTAGTTGTTTGCTAGCTCATTCGTACCTACTTTATGTTAGATAGGTAGGAAGATATTCGTAACTTTAAGTGATTAATTTACAATATTAGTCGGTTATTTCTCAAGTCGTGCAATTTTTATCTGAACCAAATATATTTTTCAATGTAGGTAGGTATAAACCTCTTTTTTACCTAACTTAATTTGGTTTCAGAGTCATTCAAACTTTTTTGTAAAACTATGAAATCATTTTTCTTACGATTTCGTTGTTAATTAATGTTTAATTTGACATATTTTTAATAACTAAGTACCTACCTATGTAATTAATGTGTTCTTGTTCAATTGAGTAATGTTATTTAATTTTAAGGTAAATCTAATTGTAATTTTAATTTGTGACAAACACAAAACCCGAACTATTGTGATAGAAAATGTAAATAAAACATAATATTACCCATATTACATTAACTTCGTCTTCATATTCAATCCTTTTTAAATACCTACCTAACGTCTTTTTGCCTATCTTATTCTACTCGTATGTATTTTTAAGCCAAGTAAGGTATGAGTTGGGTACGTAATTATACATGCCCAGATTACCCTGCCAAGTGCGAGTCTGATTCGCGAAAGAATAGTTCCGTATCACCGTTACTTATCTATAAATAGGTATCACTTTTTTATATGGAGCATATTGTGGAACTTAGTGACCTGAATTTTCATTTAAAATTTTATGTTGTTGTTTAAAAAAGACAGTTACAATCAAAAAAGGCACACAGTTACCCATTGATATTTTACTTTATACATCAATGCAGATACCTATCCTATCACAATATTAAAATTTGCGTACGAGTAGTTGTAGTGTACTTAGGTACCTACCTATATAGACCCACCTCTATATGAATCAAAAACGCTCACAGCAGGAAAACAAATGGAGACTATAGGTTAGGTAACACTATGACATGTAAACTGTACAACCTACCTACCTAAAAAAAAAAAAAAAACGGATAAGTGCGATTCGGACTCGCGCACTAAGGGTTTCGTGCCATTAGATATCTATAAAAAGTCATTTTTTTGTATGTGCTCCTTTAAATGTGTTTTATTCTATTTTTTATTATTTTGTTGTTTTAGCCCGTGAACTGCACCACAGTTATACCGTCGGCTACTGAAGGTCTTTCCACCGTCATATAAACGGCTGACGGTTTTCTTTATTATTAGGATAGTTTGTGCATTTAGCTCTTTAAATTTCTTGCGGTTTAAAATTACTTTATTTTTTTTTTAATTTTTACATATTCATTTAGGTACGCGACAGAAGTACCTACCTATAGTATATATCTGCAAGACGGCTGACGATTACTTTTGGGTTATAAATGACCTCAACAATCATCCTTAAAATTTTGGTCCTATCTAATTAGGTTGAAATGAACGTATGAAAAAAATTTTCGACGAACTGCTGTCATTTTACATTCCACTACTACTGAAGTGGCTGTCGCCGAGAAGTGTTGCCACAGATATTATAATACTACTTAGTGTTACGTAGATACCTACTTGTGAAATACTATAGTTGTGATTTTCAGTCGGTATGAAATGACTTATTGAAATGTCGCCTACCTTCTCTACTCTTGTTAGATTACCACCACGCAAACATTTTAGTACCTACCTTTGATGGCACGAACATTAAGTCGATTATGTTTAATTAGGTGTCCGTCAGGTCACATGGTGTTCATGGCAGAGGCTAGGCGGTGCACGCGCGCCGCACCTGTGCCGACTGCCGCGGTGCCAGCGCAGGCGCACCCCACGCCACCCTCGCTCATTATATCCAATTTAGTGAAGGAAATGCTCACATTTATGCTCGTTGAACACACGGTTAATTGCTACAATTTAACGAATGAATGGTTACTTTTACTAGTTACTGTTTAATATCATTTTTATGTATCTACCTACGTATCTTGTTATAACATTTCTACCTATGTACTTACCTTACTTACCTATGATAAAAACGTTTTCATCTACCAAAGTTTTGTAGAAGGTAAGTAAGTAAGTAGGCAAGTAATAGATTAGGTAGGTACTATTGTGTGATTTATGAAAATCAAATTTAAAGCGAGATATAATAGGTAGGAAATAGACTACCTACCTATATTATGTATTACAAGTACTGTACCTATTACCTATATTAGGTTATGTATTATGAATAGGTTACTACCTACCTACCTTGAGATATTCATAGATTAAAAGAATTTTGATGTGTGTAGATAAGTAGTAATCTCTTTCGTATAATATTTCTATACATAACTACCTGTACATTTCTATCTATGCGAATATCAATAAAATCACATTTTACGCGGAAATGAGCAATAGTAAACATTCCTTAATGCTCGATATTATCTTATTTTTATTGTGACGTGCGGCACCTTGACCGTCAAAATTGAGCAGGTACCCGTATTATTGGACATCATCCTGATCGATTTCTGCAAAAAAGCTTGAACAAAAATCAAGGAACGCTATGCTGATCTCGTGTACAATGCATCCGTGATTTATCAGGCAGTTTTTTTTGGTAAAAAAAACGCAGGTCAGTGTAGGAGCGAAGCACCAAAAGGGCATTCCGTGTAATCCGCGGGCAAATCGTGGGAACGGTGCACGGCTCGTTCTTCGTAAGTAGGTATACTCACATAGCAAATGGCTACCTCTTACACACAATGACACAATGCACATATTTATTGTCATAAAATTTTTATAGGTATTCTCTTTTAAATCATGTAGGTACCTAGTTATCTACCTATATACCTAAGCATGGCAATGTTTAGCAGTGGATAGGTACCTACCTCTTCGCACAAAAGTACTTATAGCAATTTTTTAAACCATGTTTTTGAGCTAAAAGGACTGCTATGTAAGTATATGTATGTTAAGTACATAAGGGCAATCAGTCACTCACCGACCGTGCACGGTTCGGAAGCCACAAGCATGCATCTTGTTGCCGTCACTCACTCAAGTGACTCAAGTATGACCGGGCGGTCCGCATATCAAGAGAAGCCCTGCAGTAAGCTGCTTTTACTGATAAATTACCTACTTTCCCTTTATTTGTTCCATACACAGTGACTAAGTATCTACACCGATATTCCAAAACGGTACGTGATTATAATGATCTACAATAACCTAAGCTAAGTAATAGGCAATGGTATTTTGTGTAGCTGTTTACCTATTTAGGTAATATTTTTCGTTAATAGATCGTCATAGACAGGTAGAGGCATTGTATGTAATATAATATACTATATACCTACTTAATGCACCTACACCTATTTTTTTTACTTTACCTATCTATCTACCTATATTGTGGGTAGGTAGTGTAGGTACCTATAATCTACATAATTATATTATTTTAATAAAATTTGACGTGATTCCTAACGTTTATCAGATAAACACAGTGTCAATCAATATAATCGCTAGATATCGCGCTACCTATAAAGTAACTTTACATTGCTAACGCCGCTGAAGGGTCAGGAAACTTTATTTACCGAACTCTAAAAGAATAAAAATGTGGTTGTGATGGTCGTACAGACAGACAGACAGACATGACGAAACTATGAGGGTTCCGTTTTTTGCCATTTGGCTACAGAATCCTAAAAACGCAGCACCATGTTTAAAAAAGAAGATGAAATGTATGTATTTGTAAATGTTTAAATCGTCAAATCAAATGCTAATTTAAGCTGTTTGTTTATCCAACAGGCGTAGGTAATTACAGAACAGCAGTAGTACCTACTACATCAAATGGTACAGTTTTATGTTCCTGCAGCGGCACTTTGAAAGCGAGTAGCGCCATCTTATCCACATGTTTCCTCGAATTAATGTCTGTTTTCGACGAACGAAACTGCTGTCATAAAACTTGTAGACAACTGCATAAAACATTATCGACCGTTTGCTTATAATAAAGAGACTATGCCAGATGAAGGATAGCGTAACGATTTTTATATAATATATGTATGCACACATCTACGTAAGTAAGTAGCTAATTAGGTGTCGGTATAGTAACGTGGTAGGTACCTAGCTAAAAAGTAGGCGCTACTTAAAGAGTGACCAGACAACCCGACAGTAATAATTTCTCTAATTCTGAAGTGTAGAAAATAACCCAATCAATAAAAAATAATTACGCCAGGTACATTTGAATGTATTGAAGAAGCTTAAGCATTAATCCAGAGACACGTGCAGGATGATCCGGGCTAATTGAGAGCGTGCGTCGGCTGATCCCGCGATCATCAGGTCCCTGCCCGTTGAGTGTGGGGATTGAACACACGTCGTTCACTCATGCGTCCTAAAACTAGGGAACAAACTACGGAGTGTAATGTAACAATGAGCAGCGTTATATACCTAACTGAGTACCTACCTAAATGACGATTTTAAAATTTTCATACTAACAGAAAATTTCTATTAAAACCTTTTGCATAAAATATTTCAGACACAGCAGCTCGGACATCATTTCGGACACAGCAGCTATACTTTAAGTGGCTCGAGATCGCTATGCTATGCATGCA